>BOSO01004222.1:0-12475 GCA_018403395.1 Gorsachius goisagi
TCTAGTTAACGGTGTCCCTGCTTACTGCAGGGGGTTTGACTAGATGACCTCTAGGGGTCCCTTCCAACCCAAAACCTTCTATGATTCTATGATTCTATGGAAAAAAAAATCAGATTAAACCATAATTTATTGTGCTTGGTTAAAGTCAAAAGTCTATTCCTGCGTGTGTGGGAACAAACTAATGTATAATGTCATGGGAAGTTCCTCTTCAGACTTTAACATTGCTTTCCCTCCACGGTGTACAGCCAAAGCATCAGTTTAGTCTGACTCCATTCCCCTGCACGTGCACACATATGCAGTAGAGCTGAAGTACTCAGCATACTTGCAGTGAAAGGCTGTAAACCTGTTCTATACTAGGAAGAAAAGAAAACCTTTTAAGATAAGCAATCCTTAAAAATAATAATACACTGTTGTTCATTGCCAGTTTGTGGTAGTAGAGCACAGGCTTGCTGGATGTGCTTTGCCTTACCTTGGAAGTAGACTCACAGAATTAGAATAAGCAGGAGATTGTCCAAGGCAATTAATTAGCTGTTGAAACTACTGCAGCACAGGAGGTGTAATTGATAGCACAAAAAAATGCTTGCTGCCAGTCCAGGTTGGATGGGGCTTTGAGCAACCTGGTCCAGTGGAAGGTATCCCTGCCCATGGCAGGGGGTTGGACTAGATGACCTTTAAAGGTCCCTTCCAATCAAACCATCCTATGATTCTATGGGGATGAGGAAATAGCCATGAATAAAGGATATCCAAGCCAGCAGTTGTTCACTGATGAGTAATGGTTGATCTTACACAGTCAGGTTTTAGGGGGAGCTGTATACCCTGTGACTTAAACAGTCCTTGACCTAACAAGTAAATCAAGAGAATGAATTGGCCTGTGATAGAAGGAGTTGGCCAGTCAGGGCTGAACGGCTCTGAGCGACGTTGAGTGGAACAATGAGGTATTCTGAGTGAGCAGGAGCAAACAGTGCCGGAGATGAATGGGATTGACGTGATGTGTTGTGTGCGTGCCTAACTTGAGGGTTGAATTACAAAAGGATGGTGGGGTTATCTGTTTCCTGCATGAGCATGCAGAAAATGCGTGCCTTAAGAAGGCATGTGCATGCCCTGCAAAACTGGAAGAATGAGCTTAAGAATTGAAACATGTGCATGTCAGCTGGGATGTATGTTATGGTGCATCCTTACCTCTCTTTGTATGTTTCTTCACTCACTGACAGGCAGCTACCTCTCCTTTCACGCTTCTTCCTAGAGGTTTTTATACACATGTACCCTTAACATAGGTTAACATGGCATGAACTACTGACTGCCCATGTAGAAGAGTTCTGGGTTCTGTCTGAAACGATGTCTTAAGTGCTCAGTGTTTTGAGAATAGGAAGAAGCAGATGGCGATCCTTGAGTTTCTTTTTGCTAGGATGTGTCTTTATGAGCCATGTAGAACAGTGGCTGATGACCTCTTTTCTCATTCAGTGCTATGTGCAATGCTTATCAGAGGTGAATCAGTGTGCTGTATATTAAGATTTTCCAATTTTTGCTTTTACGTGAGCTGAATTACATGCAGATGAGTTTCTGGTAGTAAATGAAGCTGTCATTTACCAGTAACACAGTGCTGCGGCAGTTCTTAATTTTAAATAACAGCAAAGTTTGTAGCCTGAGGAAATTTTGATGCGTATGTGAGATTTTCTCTGCAGCCTTATGTTCCCCCTTTACTTCACTCTATGTATATTCTTTCATGCCTAATAACACACAACCTCAGTCTACTGTTAAAGATAATTAAGAAGACTTATTTCCTCAGACCAGGTATCTTTTATCACAAAGCTTATGCTTATTGGGTACAGAAGGAAAGCTAAAACAATGTTTCGCTTCTACCTAGAAAACTGTAAAAGCAAGAGTCTGTTAATACATGTAGAGAACAGGAAGGCTTTTACTCATTTTTTAGTAAAACCTACCATTACTGTCACCGATGTCCCATCTCCACCCCCCACCTTTTCACTCTAAAAATGTTAGACGCAGTTGAAGAATTATGTAATCAAACTAAGGCCAAGCAGACTAACACATGCATTCAACATTTGGGGGCAGCCTGTTTCCATTGCCGTGACCAAGAGATGCATGTCTGTCTAAAACGGCCAGCATGAGGAAGACAGGGACAGTATTTTCAATGAGGTTGAAATAATATTGTTGCTCTCAGCTAATTCTAATTCTTCATGCATGAGTTGTTATGTTTGAAAATATCTTCTTAAAACATCCTTGGATCACCTAATGTGGTGGAGACAACACAGATAGACAGTTCACACAGCCTTACATTCTGTGTGGAGTTTATATAGTTTATCAGCTCAGTAAAGAATTGAGCAGTAAACAAAGCCATTTTCCCTCCGTCCCTCCCTCAAAAAAATCCCAACATGCAAAATGAATAAAAATGAGGTGGCTAAACATCTGATTACAAGTGTCTGGAACACCTTCAGAGATCTTTCCTCTGTCAAAAACAAATCTTTAAAGATGGTCCAAATTACAGTATCATAAATCATGCTACAGTGTATCTGCAGACAAAAGAGAGGGGAAGAAATCTTTTTTGCATAGCTTATTAAATAATAATTTTTAGGGGCATTGAACTGTTCCAGATGTTCCCATTCACTCTGTGATATTCTGTGGGAGAGCAAACCCAGTCCATCTGAAATAAGTTTTAAAGTGACAGAACAAAGCTTGTCCAAATCCTCATGTGCTTTATTTGCATGTACTAACAATGGACTATAAAACCTCTTGTAGTTTGCATCTCACAGGAAAATTCAGGTACCTGACTTGGAGTTAATTTTACGGTGGTTAACAGCAAATTTAAGTGGAGTTTTTACCTAAAGTTAAAAACTGAGGTTTTAAGTTAAAACCGGAGTTTTAACTAAATTCAATTTTAAGCTAAAGTTAAAAATGGAATTTGTTACATTTAGCAGTAATTTTTAATTTATGTTAATGTACTTATTCCACAAATTTTTATCAATCGTCTAACTTTCAGGAGGTGGGACTGAATGTAGCATCATTATGACATTTCTGTATGGGTTTGGAGATACCAGTTTGGATTTTGCAACAGGCTTGCTGCCCATGGCTTGGCCCAGTGCAAAAGGGCTAAGAAACTAAAGTGGCCAGCTGAGCTGCTGTCCTGCACGCACAGGTTTAATGGCCTACTTGGATTTGGGGTAAAGTTTAGACCTTTTCATTTGCTTGTTAGATTAATGGGTTATGAGGAGTTTGGACTCCTAGTCTACTACCCATTCTGAATAGGGGGAAAAAAGAATAGTTTGCTTGTGAATCATTGCTAATCATGGGGTACTTTTTTCAAGAACGAAGAGATTTTCTGACTGCAATAGCATTTCCTGCTACATTTTAGAAAGATTAAGGCACTAAAGATACCACAGACACAGGTCAGTTGGCTTTTGTTCTGATCAATCCCTTTGAAACAGTGTTCCTATAGAGCTGTGAATCTGGTTTGAGCATAACAAGATACTCTATTAGCACTTGCATCAGAAATCCATAATTTTGTTTTAACTGTGTATCCATTTCCTTGTCCTTTTTCCACCACAGCAATGTTTAGCTCGGGTTTTGTCTTGCTATCTTTGAAGACGTTATTTTTCCTTTAAATTTGTAACAGTGATTGTAAAGCTGATTCTAAATTCTTAAAATAGATTTGCTTTGGTTTAAGCATACAGTTGTCTTGAAAGCTTGATCAGCAAATGCCTTCTGCAAAAATCTTAAACTTCGTAGAAGATAAATGGTGCTAGAGAAGGAAATCACTTTTGATTTGGATAGTGTTGTGGTAACATTTTTGTAGTGTGTGGAACAGTCCCTGAAAGCTCCTCTGTTACAAGTTGACTTATGGATTATTTTTTTTCTTGATAAATTTCTTGAAAAGCCTCCTGTTGGATTGAATCCTCATGTTTCACAGCGATGAGTAGTTGGAGTTATGCAGGTGCTTTTAAACTGCTGTATAGGCAGCAGCATCTGGAATTTCTGCAATGCTAACATTCACGCCACAGTCTTATTTCAGCCATCATGACTATGCTGAGGTCTGCGAAAGAGGCGCTAGAAAAACACCCTTGTGGGAGTTTTCACTGTACCTTTCTCAAGAGAACCCTGAGTTTTATCGATCTGTGGGTTGATTAGGTCTTGCTAACTTTTCACACAGGCTCTGGTGAGAAGCTCACTTGAAGTGGATCTGCTTTGTCTGTTCCTCTGTGTGTGTCATGCTTGTAAACAGCAACGATTTCAAAGTTGTCTGTCTGTACAGTCCGTTATTGTTGTGGGTATTATTTTTTTAATTACAGTATCTGTTGATCAATTAAACATACATCCTAGTAAGTTTTCCTTTTGTTTTTCCAAACCACACGTGGTTTGAAGAAACCATGTGCATGTGGCTTGTGTACATGCTTGTCAGGTTTTCTTAGATGTATAGATGTTAGCTTTTGTCTCTTGTGAAAAGGATAGTGTTAAAATTAATTCAATATTCCAAAAAATCCTGCTGGGGAATAAATGAAGTTAACTAAGTTATAAGCTATCTGTGTAGTAATAGTTAACATTGCTTAAGCTCCATCCAGAGAAGATGATCTTAATTGTTACTATCTGCTCTATCTATCCTCTACTACTGTTGAGGATTGAAGTGGTGAAAATCAGTTTTACAAGTTCTGATACTTATATTTCAATGCCATAACAATTCACCATGTTTGCAACCTGTCAGATAATTTTAGCACAGAACTTTTAAGATTAGTGTGTGTCTTGTAAAAAATTGAATAATCAATTTATTCCGTTTAGATGGCTGCAATTCTTGCTTTCCAGATTTTCAGTACAATAGAAATATTCAAATGTAAGGCCAATGTGAAATTTCAGTTAATAGTATTAGGTTCTTGATAGTACCTTTTGATTTAGACAAACAAAATATTATCTATGCACAAGCATTAATCACCCATTTAGTTACAAAATTACACATAAAATCTAATGATCTAACACATTTTAATCAAGCATTGAAGCTGATGCAGATCTTTGCTAGTTTCCAGAAGATATTCTAAATGAAAACGTGTTTGTACATTTAAATATGAAAAATTTACAATAAATGGCTCTAGTTTGAAGTTAATTCCTGGTAATTTGATATTGTCTGGCATTGTCTAAACTGCTCTGCAGTTAATTGAAGGTACTATTGTCAAAACTGCTTTCTAAGGTTGTTATCACGCTGTACTTAGCATTGGTGCGGCCTTACCTTTAGTATATAGTGTACAGGTCTGGGCCCCACAATTTAGAAGGGATATTAAGATACTTGAATGCGTCCTGAGGAGGGCAGCAAAGCTGGGGAAGAGGCTGTAAGGCCTGTCCTCTGAGAAGCGGCTGAGCACAAGGGGTTTGTCTCTAGTTTGGAGAGAAGGAGGCTGAGGGGCGAGCTCCCTGCTCTCTACAGTTTCCTGAGGAGGGGACGTGGAGAGGGAGGTGCTGAGCTCTTCTCCTCGGTCCCCACTGCCAGGACGCATGGGAATGGCTCAAAGCTGCGTCTGTCAGGGGAGGTTCAAACCTGACATTAGGAAGCATTTCTTTACAGAGAGAGGGTGGTCAAACCCTGGAGCAGGCTTCCTGGAGAGGCGGTTGATGCCCCATACCTGTCAGTGTTTAAGAGACATTTGGACAATGCCCTTGACATGCTCTTGGTCAGCCCTGAAGTGGTCAGGCCATTGGACTTAGATAATCATTGTATCAATTGTAATAAAATGTAATTATCATTGTAATGAAATAGACTATTCTATTCTGATTCCTTAGTATTAAGGAAGAGCAAATAATTATTATTTTGATAATTTGAAGTACATTATGTAGCCTGCAGGTCATTCAAGGGATAAATTAAGTGCTAAATATTGTTTTTACTTACTTGTGGTGGTAACCAGGTTAACGTGAATCTCTAGACTCTAAAGGATTTTTATCCTGTTGTGATTAAATGCGTCATAGTCTTCCCCCACCCCCCAAACCAGTTTGAATAAGTTTATTTATAGGCTTTATGTAAGTCTTTTGTATAATACATTGCTTTTATTTCAAAGCAAAAAAACCTCTATCAAGAAAAACAATGCACAGGAATAGAAGGGCAATTGAGTGACCTGAAGTAACATGCAAAGCTTTAAAGATGACCGCTCCTCTTTATGTACAAAGTCATGATGTGATTTAGAGCCCTTTATAGAGGGATTAACAACAAGATGCTGAGACTTCCATATTTCTTACAAACTTTGTTTTATAATTATCTGTTGTAAGGGGTTTCCAGTTTGATGAAGTTTAGGGAAGGTCTTTGATGGACAGTACTGGGTTTTGGAAAAGATTGATAGTTCTATTCTATGAATAATCAAGACTTCCATAATAGGCAGAAGGGCTATTGGTCCATCTTATTCTTCTACCTCCACAAGAAAAGCTCTTCCCAGAGAGTCCTACCATGTACGCTGTGCTTGCCCCACTCTCACATAAAGCTGGTTTTGAGGCTAGCCCACAAGCCCTGTGAATCAAGTGGAAACATGTAAGCATCCTCTCACCAGTTTTTGTGGTAAATGAAAGTAAATGTGGACCTTTTCAGTGGTTGTGCCTCATGCACTCAGTAAATACAAACACGTATAACACATGAAGAGTTAACGTAATAATATTTGAAGTTTAGCTGGGACAACTGCTAGTGTAAGATAGAGCACTGTTGTTGACATGCCACTGCAGACAAGATTTTTAGCTTAGTGTTGTTTTCTTTATAATAGTTATAAATACCTCTCAATAGTACTCCAGGAAGGCTGAGCAGCTAAAGGAAGAAAACAAAGATTAACCTTTAACCACTGTCCATGTTTCTGTTAGCTGTAGCATTGGCATGGTGATAACCATCTGACAAGATAAATACCTGATGTTCTTCTGATGCCAGTCTGTTGGAATATTATTATTTGTTCTTCAGAGAAAACAAAGTTATTTTCATAGTTCACAAGGAAGAAGAGAGAAGTGAGAGTATACAAAATGCTTTCAAAGAAATAAATGTGTGCGCCTGGGATATTTATGAAGCTCTGCCAAAACTTTAAGCTAAACTACAAGAATAAAAATGAATAATGTGTCTTCTAGGAAGTCTTGGCTCTTGAGACTTTACACTGTAAAAGACATCTTTTAAATTAGTAACTCTAAACATCTGTTACATTAAGTGAGGCAGCTCTGAAGTACATTCACAAAACTAATTAAGTAAAAGTCATTTTTTGCTGACTACTTAATTTTCATCTCTTAGATTCAAGTTACTTGCTTTAAGCTTATTGCAATGTATCTGCACAACTTCTCCCCTCTGTTGTCCCGACATTTGCTGGGTATTTGATACGTAAAGCACTTCCAGTCTTTTTAAGGAAAATGTCCAGTTTCCCTTAGATACCTTTTGCAGCTTTCTGAGGACCATTTTAACTTTGTGGAAATTCAAGCTTCATGAGTATATGAATATTATTGATGATGAAGCCGTTTCATTAGCATGACAAGTAAAATCTGCGCTAAATTTTAAAGTCTGTATTGACCCATCCAAAAGGCAGACATTCTCTCTCATAAAGTAGTCTAAGTGGCTGTGTTAAGTAGGAGAGGTACATTCAGAAAGAACTGTATGTACCTTAATTAACGTCGTTACAAACGGAGTGAAACTAATGTGCTGTTCCTGGCTTGCATTGCCTCCTGCAGAGGAGTGGGTGGGACTGGGAGTGCCTGGTGTCAGATGGTCTCTTTGAAGGCTGAGATTCTGCACAGTGATTCCCACTCATTTGTCTTTACAGAAATTACAAATAAAAAAAGAATTCCAATGCAAAATGTTGTTAAATTCTGGAGAAGTTCAAACTCTGTCTACATTCCTAAGTGTCTTCAATTTCAGTAGAAGTCTTCATGACTTTTTAGCATCACTTCAGAGGTTTGGAAGATATTTGTGATTTCATGTCCTTTTCTGGCTTCAAAAATCTTGTTTGATGCATGTAGTTTGCTCACAGTGTCTTCAGAAGATACTCTTTCCACCTGAAAGATTGCACATAAAGTTTCTAGTCAGCAAAAAAGGGTTAAGTAAGTGTTTAAAATATGGGTCCTTAAAAAGTATTTTAGTTTTCAAACTTGTATCATGAAACAGAATCTCAGTTGTGTCTTTTCCAAGATGTGCTAGGTACATTTATATTGATTCAATAAAATAAATAACTGGCTAAATTTGGACCCTGAAATTGGACCCTGAAATTTAACCCTGTCAGTGCAATTTTCAAAAGTGACTAGCAGGTTTTTATTTATTTATTGGCTTTAATAGTAGTTACTATCACACTGGCTTTGATGGTAGCAGAGCTGGATTTCTGAAAGTGTCTAATTCTGTAGTTTTAAGATAAGCCGCTATTTGCCAGCAAGTTACTCAGGTTGATACATATGTATGTCACTTAAGTACCATGGATTTTAGTCTGAAATCCCTGTCTGTATTTTAATCTTTAATAAAAACTGTTCTCCTATACAGGAACTTATTTGTGCATTGATGCTCTATAATTGTGCTATACAATCAAGGTGAAATGTATATAATACAGGCACTTTACACTGCATGCCAGATTTCACACCTTGGCTTCTGTCAGCTACTTCAGGTGAGGAAATGGATGTGTGTGGAAGGTGCACACTGTTGCCTTTCTCCATTGAAGTGGCTGGTTGAACGCTCCTGCTGGTTCAGATGAAAGGCACGCTTTGGACTCCTACTGTTATGGCTGGTGATATAACTGGGGTGTGTAGGAGATGTGCTTAATCAACACATACTTAAGAGTTGGAAATTATTTTAAGAGTTTAAATGACACCAAGCAATGAAAATGAGTTCTTTCAGAAATCCTCAGCTCTTTGTATATATACACAGTAAAAACTCTCAGAGCTGAGAGTATCTGAGAAGTTGCTATGCATATGGCTGTATTTATTACTGTCCTGTGGCTACACAGTAAGGACTACTGTGGGATCCTTATTGTTGACTTATTCTTGTGAAGAAGTATGGAACAAGCAGTTGCTGCAGGAAGATTATGAAAGTGCCTGTTGGTGGGAGTGGATGACTAAGTGTAAAGTCCTGCTATTCGTAAAGATGTATCTAATTACATTCTCTTAAAAATTACTTTGGAAACAGATACTGCTTCATGCCCTTGAATATCCTGGGTGGTTCTGCTGGCTCAGCTGACTTGTGTTTTGTTCCTCAGACTCCAAAAGGTTACAGTTCCTGTGTGTATCTAATACCTAATTTTTGTGATTAAGTGTGATTGCCATGTCTGTCACAAAAGGTGTACAGTGAGTTCGATTTATGAGGACCAGGGTCTGCGTTCGCTAAAAAGAAGTTAGTTTTTCGGGAAAAATGCAGTTCTGGAAAGCAGCAATGGTTTTGCTGAGAGCCCCTTGTGTGTTAGGATGGAGAGGTTTCCCATTTGGCTGCCGGTAGCGCCCCCTGCTGGCAGACTCTACCGGAGGCGGTGGGGGTAACCTCTTCCAAATATGAGCATCAGCAGAAACATGCTGCTTCACTCCTCTGGAACCAGGTGTACTTCAAATATGTTCCAACTTGTGTCAGCAAGGCTAACTACAACTGATTCTGCGCCCGCCCCACCCCACCCACCCCTCCCCCCCCCCCAACTTACGTGGTTTTGTATAGCAGTTATGAAACCTTCATGAGCATTTTTGAACAGAATCATTCAAGGCACAATAGTAAAGTTTTAACAGCTCTAACTGAAAAAAAAAGTAGTTTATTTTTCAGTTTACCTATTTGTTTTCAGCAACAGGTATGCAAGATGACAATGCAACAGGGGAAAGGATCAGAAAGTTAAGTGTTGGGCAGTATGACAATGATGTGTCCGGGCAGCCATCATATAACAGGTGTGGATGGATGAAGTCTCTTGCTACTGACCAGGCTGTAAATCCAGGATCACCAGTTCCTGTAGGGGAGACCAAGGAGGTAAAAAGAATTTTTCAAAAAATGTTTATTGAAGTGAATGGCCAATAGGGAGTCCTGTGTTCATGTTCAGTGTCCAAAATCAGTGTGAAGCAGTTGGGCAGTTGCATCGTGGCAATAGAAGAACAAACAACTGTAGTTATATCAGAAATGCAATTCAATGTGTAAGGATATACTACTCTTGTCTTCTCCGTGTGTTTGCATGTTTTCAGTGTTTGAGATCTTTCTGCTGGAACAGTGGATCAGATTATATGAAACCTTCTGTAATCTGATGAAAAATGCCCCACAGTGTTGTATGGTTAAGTGGGAATTTTCACACTGTAATTTTGCTTTTTTTGTGCCCTTTCTTAGATGGCTGTTGCACGCTACCAAGATGAAATAGATGGGGGTGTCTTCTCAACCAAAAATGGAAATGAAGCTGTCCCATCCACACCAGCTTTTCCCCTGTCACCAGAGGCATCATATGGTAAGGAAATGTCTGTCTATTTATTTGTTTTAATAGCACTATTAACATTTTAGCTGTTACTGAAGAGGGATTTTACTTTTGCTTCTCTCCTAGTGAAAACACCTCCTCTATACCATCAGCGGATTCCTGCCAGACAAAAGGTCAGCAGCCCATCTGAGCTGTATAGAACCAGCCCTGGTAAGATACCCCTACTTCTTAAATAATTTGAAACTGAACTGTGTATAAAGGCAACTAACACAACAGTGGTTATTCCATTATAAATAGGACATATACCTGTTGAATTTAGATCTGGGCAAGTTGGAGAAATAGAATGTAGCAGTACTATCTTAATCATATAAAAAAGAATTAGACAATGAAGAATTAACCAAGAAAGATTTAATGTTATGAATTGCCAACAGGGAGTCCCATGTTCCTGTTCAGTGTCCAAAATCAACGTGGAACAATTAGACAGTTGCATCATGGCAGTAAAAGGAAATGCAATTCAGTGTTTAGGGCCATCCTGCTCTTGTTCTCTGTATGTGTTTGCATGGTTTCAATATTCCATGATCTTTCTGCTGACATTTGATTGATAATATCAAAATAGTACTGTCAGGAGACTTGAGTTCCTTGTGATTTTTAGTAGGTTTTGTCTCCATCTGAGGAAAGAGGGTTGATATCCATGTTGCCATCTTGCTAGGCAAATGAAGCTGACAGAGCTTGGCAGCAGCTATGTTCAAGTCAAGGAGATCCTTAATCAAAGGAATTAACCTTCTGGAGGGTTTTTTGCCACAATACAGTTTGTAAATGTGCAAGCATGAAAAATCAGTTGGTAGTAGATGATTACATGATTAAAGATTTAATGTGATCTAGCTGTGAATTCTATTAATAAAGGATTCTTCTTTGAGGCCTTAACTCCTTGCTGCTAAAATTAGCAGCAAAGCTATTGTTAGCTGTCACCTTTTCTGTGTGAAATTATTTTAAAACTAAGTTTAAAAATGTTTCATGTGACTGCATCAGAAAGTGCTGGACATAAAAGGAAACCAACACAATTTATTTAAAACCTGAATAAAAATCAAAGACATTAATTTAAATTGTATGCATTAGAAGATGTTCAGATGGTAATTCATGTGTATATATATATAGCTTTATTACTTAGGCTGTGACTGTCTTCTCAGGCAGGATCTTGATAGTAGAGTTTCCAATAAATTTGGTGGTGGATTTTGAAGCTAGTTAGTGTTGTGTTTTTAACATTGGGAAAAAACCCCTTCCTGTTTAATTTGCCTCATTTAGTAGTTATCAAAAGCAAATAACATCAACACAGAATAAAATTATCTTTAGTAATAAAGCAATCTTCTACCCTGTTCAAGACATCTCTGTATGCTTCAGTTGCTGTGGCTTTGCTCTTTACTTTTTCAACTCTTAAACAATTAGTGGTAGATATTCTCCTGAGGGCAGCTTCAGCAAATCAATTACAGGTTGCTTATCTTGAATTAATCTACTGAACGCTTTGTTGTTAAATGGTTTCCATCAATATTGATAAGAGTTAGGACTTGCCCTGGAAATTTTTGTAGCTTTCAGTGTATTTCTCTATTTTCTTGGTGATTCTTCTGCTTAATTCCAAATGCTGTCATCTCTCAAATGCTGGGTTTAGATACTCAGTTAATGGGACACTGAAAATAATTACTCTAGCTTAGACCAAAGCAGGTAATTCTCCCTTTGAATGCCCCTTTAAAAATTATGCTGAAGGTGTCGTGGAAGGAGCGAGAGGGAGGCAAAAATACTGTGGTTTATTGGTGTAAAACAGTGAGTTAACAAAGTTCAGTGGTAACTGCGACAATAGTTTATGAAATTCGATGGCAAGGTACACTTTGTTATTTACTTCACAGAGACAAGACTGTCAGGGAGACCCTCCCGTTGAGTCATGAGGTTCAGAAAAGATCCCCTTGCTTTCTAAACTCCCTCAGAGAGGAGTCTAGGTGCGGCTGGATCCAGTCCTAGTCCCAACGGTTTATGCCTAAAGGATTATATATATGCAATTAATCCTTTATGTCACTTAGCTAAGATTTCCAAGTTAGCATGCTGTTAGTCACTTACTGAGAATCTGT
>BOSO01004224.1:0-19805 GCA_018403395.1 Gorsachius goisagi
AAAGGTGGGGAAAATCTTTTTAGTAGGGCCAGCTGTGACAGGACAAGGGGTAATGGTTTTAAACTAAACCAGGGTAGGTTTAGACTGGATATAAGGAAGAAATTCTTTACAATGAGGGTGGTGAAACACTGGCACGGGTTGCCCAGAGAGGTGGTGGAGGCCCCATCCCTGGAAACATTCAAGGCCAGGTTGGACGGGGCTGTGAACAACCTGATCTGGTTAAGGATGTCCCTGCTCCCTGCAGGGGGGTTGAACTAGATGACCTCTAGGGCTCCCTTCCAACCCAAAACGTTCTATGATTCTACACTTCATCTAGTTCTGATGGTATGTGTGAGCGTCTGGTTGAGTGAAGCACCCCCTGGTAACACCTATACGGGCAGCGTGATCTACCCCAAGGACCCCAGAACACCTTGGTGGAGTTTGTGTGCCTCTAGTTTGATTTAAATTGGAATTGCAGAGCTGGAATTCTGGCCTTCCTGGGGCAACTGGCCCATGTCCAAGTCTGGAGTCCTGACTCAGCAGTGCCGGCTGTGTGGACACAACCAGGCGCAAAATCTGTAGTCACAGGCATGATGTCATTGTTCTGTGATAATGCAGAAGTTCTTCTCAAAAGCAAAAGTCATTCCCATGCAAAGTATTTTGGCATTCAGGTTCTGTCTGCCATGAGCTGTGGAGGATGGCTTTGCCCAGACTGGTCTTGGAAGACAGAGCATGTCCCACTCCGGCTCTGGATCTAGCTCTAGCACATGGCTTTGCTCCCGTTTGGGTGCGCTGACAGTAGTTCTAGCTCCACCTATTGTTACAGTCAGATGCACTTGACATTGATATAAACTCGTAAGCAGATATTATGAAAATTCTCGCGTGTCTAACTAGGAACGCTGCATAAATCCATACTTATTAGTCTTTCCTGATAACCCAGGGAAGATGAACGCTGCTGGAGAGGGGCTGCTGACTTTTTGGGGAAGCTTTTGCTCTTCAGGCTGAACTCTCATTTGCAGCCTGTTGTTTTCCTGTCCTGCCAGTTGTTTTATTCCCCTCCTGGATCCTGTTTGTGCCTGCTCAGCTGTCGTAGGTGGCGGGTCTCATCCTGTTGCATTTTGGGGACAGTGCTCCCAAGCACCATCGCTACGAGCTCCTCCCAGGACGGTAGCTCTCCCTCTGCCCCAGCTCGCTTCTTGCAAAGCTCCTTCAGAAACCTCTCCCTGCCTTTTACAGTGGGAAAGACATTCCATGGGGGCAAACTGTCTGTGTCTGGCCTCGAGGGTTGGCTCCTGTGTGGTTTGTGGGAGCCCCGATCCCCATTTCCCGCACCCCATCCTGATCTCTATCACAGCCTTCCTGGAGGGCAGACGTGCCGTGCAGGCAGACAGCTCTGCCTGTCAGCTATGCAGCATCCTGCGAGCATGTCTCTCCCCACTGAGAGCATTTAATTACCTTTAATTACCCCTGACTTGTTTTTAAGTGTTCCCCAATAACACATCCTGATTAGGGGAGGAGGAGCATGTTTTGTTACAGCCGCAATGCCCTGAACTTTTCTCCCTCGAGTTCAGAAGAGATTAATTTTTTCATGCAAAATGATGGGGGTTTCTGTCTATCCCCACCCAGTCCGCAGTTGCTAGGAGCATCTCTGGAATAACTGGTTGTTATTCCAGTTCATGGGCAAAACAGATGGGAGAAGATAGAGATGAACTATCTGACATGTCACACTGGGCTGGGGACAGCACTGGGACTAGAACAGGACCTGTTGCTCCTTAGCCCCATCCTGCCCAGACCCTTCTGGGTCCTCACTTTAGGTCCTTCTGCCCTCTTCTCTACAGCTGTGGTCTTTCTCATTTCTTTCCATACCTTGACATAGGGATGAAATTAGACTGCATCAGATTTCAGATGTCAAGAAGGGAGGTGGGGGGAAGTGGCAAAGTCTGTTAGAGCATGGAATAATTTTCCAGGGCAAATGGTGGGAGCTTTGTTATTTTAGTCACTCATATCTGGGCTGGACAGAAACACTAGGAAAAAGAAATACTGGGAGAAATGCTGTAAATATGAGAGCACTTGGGCTTTTGCACTGGAAGATGCCTGACCTTGACTTGCTCCTTATGTATAACCTGAGATGTAAGGGCACGCTTACAAGTGGGAAATCCACTTCTAACGAGGGTCTGTTCTGTAATGAGCAGGTAAGAGTTCTTAGATGCTCATGTACCGCGGTGTTTAAAGAAAACCAAGCTGATTGGGTCTGTCAGCTTGCCTGCAAGTTAACTAGGCTTGGTAGGATTCAGCCTTTATTTTTATTGAAAATCAACGGTTAGAAATTGAAGCATGTTTTTAGTTGCTGACATTTATTGCTGATATAATGTACAGTCTCTCTCAGTCTCTCTTCTCTTTGAGGCGTGCAAACACGGCTTTCGCATTGCTCCCTACGGAGCCTGTCCTTTGGATGGCAGAGGGGGATTTAGCAGAGGCTGGAGGAGTGTTAGCCTGGTATGTGGTGCATTCTCCCCCCGCCCTCCCCATTTTCCCTGGGGTGCTTTTTCCTGGGTGTCCCTGCCCATGATGTGACCAGTGAGACCAACCCGAGGACACAGCTCCTCTGGGGGAAAGGGAGGGGGGAAAGGCTGAGTGTTGTGTGTCTGGGGTCCACAGTCTGAACACCAGGAGCTGAGCTGGAACCACTCCAGTGAGCTGAACGTTGCTGCTTTGCTCCCCTTTCTCAACAGGTTGTCTTCTCTTTGAAGGCGCGTGGTTGTATGTGGGTGAATGTCCCTTGCCCAGCTCACACTGCTGGTGCTCTGCTGTCACTGAGTTTTGTATCTCCTGGGAAGGAAGCTCTTGGGGTGTCCTTGCAGTGTGCTCCCATCTCCTGATGCCTCATGGAGGGAGCGTTGCAACCTGAGATGAGATGTTCTGCAAGGTCTGGGTAGCTACATCTCCTTAGGACACTGCTCTCCACAGTGTAGATATGTTCAGAAAGACCTAGGCTCATACCTGTGTGTTTGTGGACACCAGCTATTGCTCTTCTACTATATATTTTTTTTTCTTCATGAAAATTTGGTGGCTCTGAGTCCCTTGCTAGAAAGAGAGAAATGGCTTCCCAAGCTTGGCGTTAGCTGTGTCCCAGCCACGCAGGACCCATTTCTGGACTGGGTGCTTGACCTCATGGACTGTGCCTGTGAGCTGAAGGTGGAGGCTCCCATCTGGTGCCAGCACCTTGTAGTTAAGGATTTTCATGTGAGAAGGGCCAGAAGCAGGCAACTCGTGGGCTCCCATCTTTTCTTGGAGGCAGGTTTTGTATGTAAAGGAGTGTTGTGCTTGTGTCTGCTGTGAGATGACCGCTAGCAAGGAAGTGGGCACTGCGCCGGGAGAGGGTTTCCTCCTCGCTGTGCATAGTTCAGGCAGGAGGGATGGAGGTGTTCGTGGCTTTTTCAGAAAGGTAAACCCCACTCCCCAGGGCTACAGATGCTCGGTAAAGATTGGGAAGAGGATGCTCACAAGCACGTGCACAGGGCAGAAGAGGGCTTGTGGCACAGGCCAGCTCCCCGGTTGCAGCTCTTCCTTCTTTGCAGGCTGGGCACGATTCTGACCCAACTACACACAGCTGCAGACCAGGCTGACAAATTTTGCTGCAGTTAAGCCCTCTACTGCACTAATAATCCTATTAGTTTCCCAGATTTAGTGTTTTGCATCTGGGTGTTTATCAGGATTTAATGGCTATTGACTCGTTAATATTTAAACATCAGCACATGTTGGTATTTCAGCAGTTTGCTCTCAAGAGTGGAGAAGCCCTGGGACTTGCTGTTGTTTTGACTCCAGGACCTCAAAATAGCAGGGTGATTCCCAAGACATCCAAGCAGCCAGACATAGGGATCTGTGCATAGCTGCTGGGTTTAATCCTGGCTCTGATCCTGGAGCTAGGGATGGATGTGGGGGTCTCCAGGCTCATTCTACCTCTCTGAACGCCTCCATGGCTGTCCTTGGACTGCCCTCAGCCCAGGCCATGGCGTTTGGAAGAAGATCCCCTTTGATCCCCAGGTTTCCCATTGCTCTCCCTCTCTCCTCCAGGCACATCTCCTTGGTGCTGCTGTAGCTGTAGGAGGGCTGCAGAGCAAAGGATTTCAGGCTTCAGTGCCTGTCGAGCTGGGATGCTTCAGGGATGAGAAAGCAAGAAGAAATCCCTCTTTGCAAGATTGCACTGTTTTCTCATCCAAGAAAGTTCAGAGCAAAGCAAACACCGGGTGTCTATCGGAGGTGCTGGTCTCACTCTCCTCTCCTGCACCTCCATCTCCTTCTGTGCGGTGTTGCTCCCAGTTTACACCAGTGCTAAGCCTGTGCTTAGGGCTACTGCACCTCCAGCATTGATCCTCAACACAAAGCCGCTTGAACTTACAGGCACGCACATGCCGATGGGAGAGACCTCCTGCCAGCCCGCGCCAGGCCACCGCAGCGGGAGGGGAACAGGTATTCAGCAAAAGCAGCGTGAAATCCGCTTACAGGGAGGGCGATTAGTGCTAACAGTGCCTGAAATCGATGGAAGCACCAACAGATCCATTTTTAACAAGCTGCCCAGTGAAGCTGAATGCAAAATCCAGAGATTAATAAAGCGGGGAAGTGTGCTCTTCAGAGGGGTGACAGTGGAAAAGGTCCAGTACGAGGCCAATTTTGGGAGGGGATGGAGCTTCCTAGCTGAAAAAAAGGTGGTGAGGCAGAGGTCCGCAAACTTGACAGAGGGCTTAGGATTGGAAAAACCCCAAGAATATTCTTAGGGAAAAGCTTGCAAGCACTTGGGAGCTATGAGGAATGTCTAAAACTTTTAGCAAGTTAAAGGTGATGGGGATTATGAGAATACATCTTATACTGGGGTAATGTGGCTTTGCCCAGCTTGAGCAAGCAACGGATGCGGGGATGTCTGATGCCTTTCCAGCAAGAACATCTTGGTTCTGATATGTGTTGGTGTCCCCAAGGCGGGCAGCCTTTTGGCGTGTTCTGGAGCCACATCAGTGCAACCAGACTCCTGCTCCTGAGAGTGAAGGACCTCAGTGGATAGGAGACGATGTGGATGAGAGCAAAACATGAAGACAAAAGCCAGGTGGCACAAAGGAAGAAATGGTTGATTGGTGCGGTTTGAAGACAGCACGGAAATTCTGCTGTCAGCTCCGTGCCCTTGGGAACCCTCTGTTATCTCCATGTTTTTCATGTGTCAGTGTCATCAGGCTCGTAGGAGGGACAGAGCTGGTTTGATTAAGAGGCAGCTCATCTCTTAGCTTGCTGTTGGCGGGCTCTGAACAAATCAGGAACTCAAATCAGCTTTATCTGGCATTGTGGGCACAGAAAATGTTCTCCATCGTAGAAGACTTCATTTGGTCTTCTTGCCTTTCCTCCTCTTTTTCCAGTTTCTTTTCCTTAATACTGAGTGCCTAACTTTTCTGGGGACTGATATTCAACATGTCACTTCCTGCTACCAAGGGAGAGTCAATTTTCCTACCAACTCCATTGAAAAGCTTGTAATAAAAACTGAAAAGGATGGATGACAGGGGTAGTTAGTAGCATTAAATTAATTAGATATGGGCAGATGAGTCTACGGGGTTTCCTAAGGCATTTTAGCCATATGGATTGTTATCGCCAGGCTCTTCTCATTGGTCAGAAGAGATGTCCTTCAACGCATGCTCCAGAGGGACTGATGCACTGGGCGCTGCGTTGCACTGAAGCCAGGATGCTTGTGATCGGTGGTGTTTTCCGGCACTGCCTAATAAATACGGGAAGGAGCAGAGCTAGTGGATCTGTGAGTGTTAAACGATCGCATTACATCTCCTGTTGGGTCTGAAGATGGTGAGTGATTAAACAGAAATTCCTGGTGCTGGAAACCAAAATAGAGAGATTGGTTGGTGTGAGAGAATTGGGCCTGGGAGAAAGCAAGACCATAGAAGAGAGAAGGTAACAAATCCTGGCATCTTAGATGAGCCCTAACCCCATGAGTAAGATGATAATATGTCCTGGAAAGCTACCAGAAATGAGCTAAGCAAAAGAACAGCATGAAGAAGACATGGCTCCAGGAGAGCTTTACCAGCTCTTTCCTCAGCTGAGAGGGGGATCCAGCAGACCTGCCAGCGCTGCAGCCATTTACACATATGGAAATGTTCTCCATCATAGGAGACTTCACTTGGTGGTCTTGCCTTTATGGCACAGGCTGGTGGCTCTGGTGGCTGCTTGGGCAGGAGTCAGTCTCACTGGGGAAAGCCAAGCTGCCGCATTGCACACAATCAGTAAACCCGTGGCTGTGGATAACAAGGGCAAAACTGCTGCTGGGCAGGTTCTGATGCCTTGATGTTGAGCGGTGCCTTCCTCCCCCCGCAGCACCATGGGCTGCTTCAGATTCGTGTGCCAAGGGAACCTGTTCCCCCTGCCCAGGACCTTCCTGCTGCCTTCCCTCGGGCTGATCCACTCGCTGCTCCCAAGGACCTGTTTTCAGGCAACAGCCATCAAAAGAGCGAGGGGGCAGCAGGGCCGTGTCCCCGTGCTGCAGCTGCTGAGGGAGGTGTGCAGGAACTAGGACAGCCCTGCCCTTCTTCAACAGCCACAAAGCCTGCGCTGGTTTTGCGGGTCATCAGAGAAGCTGGGAGACAAGTGCTTGTACAGATTCCTGCTCTCAGAATAACTCCAGTGCTGGTTGCTTTTATTTTGCAGAAACACACCCAGCTGAGGTCTTTTCCCATCCTCCTGTACAAGCAGACAGGTCACTGAAGGGGCTTCTCCTACCTGCAAACATTTTATAATTATTCAAAGTGTGTATGCAGAGGGAGTCTGCCTGTATGCAGCCTGTATGCAAAACCTTTCCCTCCCTTTTGTTGACTCAAGGGAGTGAAAGGATGGATTCAGACCACTCAAGGAGTCTGATGTCGGGCCCTGGCAGAGATATAACTATATTGTAAATAAAGAACCCCTGTTTCCTGGGAAGCCTTTCTCGGCAGCCCTGATGTAATGGCCAAGGGAGGACAAACATCTCCTTCAGCCTTTCAAACGGTCCCTCTAGGTCAGGGCAGAACCGTGTTTGAGTTCAGAGCTCTCGTCATTCCTCTCCCTGTCTGGTTGCTCTATTATTGAGGTTTCAGGCTTTCCTGTTCAGCAGCTTTAACTAAATTTGCTCAGAAAATTAGAAAATAGCTATGTATATATCCAGCTCACTTCTCTTGTCAATTCTTGTTTAGTGCCAGAGAGCAGAGGGGTGTTCAGGTAAGAGCACCTGGTGATTATCCACCGAGACATCTGGGTCCCAAAGGCCAAAACTGGTTTTTTTTGCTGTGGGAAAGGGGGGGTCGACAGCAAATGCTATTGCACGGGGGTTGGAGCGGACACTTGGGAACGGCTCGGAAGAGAGAGGAGCCGGTGGCGCTTTAGCGTAAGCTGCCCAGGCCGGAGGGGATGCTGCGTGTTGCAAACCGCCTGCCCATTTTCTCCAGGTAGGTCCTAAGACTGGTGGGTGCTGGTTTTAAAGGTACCATATATTTCTGAGGCAAGTACTTCTGATAGTCAACAGCTCTGGGGCACAATGCTTAGATGTTGTCCGATGCCTTTTTGGGGTTTGCCACAGACTTGGACCCTGAAGCTGGGGGCTGGAGTCTCCCAATCGCACCCCTTCATGCACATGCCATGGCAGCTCCCCCTGCTCCTGCCCGAACCCCTCTGGGGGAACCTGGCAGGGAAGGGAGGAGTGGGTTGCTGCAAAGGAATCTCATCAGCTTTATTATTTTATATTCACAGCACCTGAGAATTACAGATGTCTAAAGCCAGCAGGAGTCCTGAGCTCGCCCAGCCTCTGAGGTCTGTGTTTTTTTGGCAGATGGGGGAGGTCAGCGTGTTAGGACAGAGCTGTCCCTGCCACAGCGGCTGCCTTCATCTGCACGTGTGACTTCTGTAGGACGCTTGACTTCTGTAGGAGTTTTGTACGGATGAAACCGCAGGGACATCCAGCTCCTGCTCACAGGAATAAATGCAGCTGCAGGTGTGTTTGGCCCAGCTGCCAAAAGCTTGTTCAAGCCCTTCTTTTTGCTTTTTTTGGGGGGTGATCCTATACAGGGCAGTCCCAAGGCCCTGCTGGCCAGCTGCACTGTGCAGGGATGGGGGCTGACTCCTCTCGGCTGCCCCTGGGAGTGGATGGATAAGGCAATTGCTGCTCGTGAGTTGGAGGAAATCAGAGAAAATGATTTGAAATATCCTTGTGCCACACATGCTTTATTTTGAGGAGCAGGCAATAACCCTGCATCCCCAAATGAAATATTGGATTTTAAGGGAGATGCAAACAAGTACAAATGAAAAATGTCGCTGATCATAAAGAAAGCATTTGCTAAAATTAAAATGGAATGCATTACTGTCCGGGCTGGAGACAGAAATGTCAGCAGAGCTATGAAGGGGGAGGCTGACTACTTAGGTGACCAGATACATTTATTGTTTTTTTTCCATTAATGCCAGTATTAGAGAAAAAAAATCCAATTGCCTGACAACACTTTAGAAGTGAATTAAGTCTAGTCCTTGCAGAGGTCTCCTTAGCTTCTGTCTCAGCAGGAATGGAGACTTGAATGGACTCTCATCCAGAGGGACAGGGGTGGGGAGAGAGAGGAATTAATTTTGCTGAGCAGAAATAATATAGATAATGTCATAATAATCATTAAAAGGACAAGTGAAATTGGTCTGGCCCTTGAAGCAATCAATATGGCCCATTATCCAGTTGAATTGGCATTTGATGGGAATGGCTCATTATTGTATTGGATGTGTCTGTGTTTCACATCATCAATTAATTCAGAGCCAGAGGTGTATTAGTATCGGGCTGTGCGCATTTGTGGGGAGTGTGTGGCAGGTTTGCGTTCAGGGAAGTGTTGGTGTGGCTGATCCGAATGCTGGAGCATCCTGTAGGATTCATCTGAATGCCTCTGCTCCAACCAAGCCGACCTCATCCAGAGCCCGTTGAAGTTAATGAAAAGCATCCGATGACTCTAGTGGGCTTTGGGCCAGGGCTGATGTGTAGACAAACATACTGCTCGGTGATATAAGCACCATCTGTAGGTATGTAAATGCTCGATGTGCTGTCGGTGGCCGGGGCAGATGCTCTTGTGAAAGTTCAGGCCCAGCCAGATTGCAGAAAACTTGTTCTGGGGGAATTGCCAGCCTTGTTTTACACTGCCACAGGGTTCAGCTAGTGGGGAAGAGTGTGGAGAAGGCTCTGAAAATGTGCTATTTCCTGCACGGATCGTTAGGGCACAAGTCCTGCAGCTCTCCATCATCTTCTCTCTGTGAGCTTGCAAAAGCAACACCAACACTCATTTGTTTTTGTAAAAGCTCCACGACAGATTTCTGCACTGCAGCATCTCAGGCAGGGGCCATAAGCCCTGAAACGCCCATCTCCCGCATAGTTTCCCTGGATGAAGGCTTGCATCCTTTTGCAGAACCCCTGTGCTCTCTTTCTTCCAATGGGATCCCATAGGCAGAGTTGTGGAAGGATGCTGGGATGACAAACAAGATGCTGAACCATCTGGCTTTGCTGGTAAATGCTGTTTCCTGGTGGAACCCACGTCTTGGTGTGTCTGCCTCCCATCTCTGGGATGCAGTAACTCTGCTGTCCTGCCTCACCGTGGTGGAGAGCTGGAATTTGTGAGGCACTGAAGGAGCTCAGCCTGAGCAGCGGCGGCAGCTGAGATTGCCGTTCTGTTTAGAGGCACCAAACTCCCCTTACGTTGCAGATCTGGATTGCATCTTGTTTGGAGGTAGCTGTGGATCGTGCTTTGCCATGATCAGATGTGCTGTTGCGAATGCGGCTGCAGGAAACTCTCGCCTCTCCCTGCCCTTTCTGCTGCTGGGGTGGAGTGTCCTGCCCCGGCGAGGCAGCCGGTGGCGTGGCTGGGGGTTTGCAATGAATGGCTGGAGGACTTGGTCCTGGTGGGGGTGGAGGAGTGCTCATGAGGTTGGTTGCAGCAGCAGCAAAGCTTACAGCAAAATCTCAGTCAGAAAGACGGGAATGAACAGCTCGGGACTTCCCCAGCCTCTCGAGGAGCTGGATTTGCAACAGAGCCCTGACCATTGCCACAGCATGACACTCCTCTGTCAGTCACGAGACAGTTAATTTCCATTTTCCTCCAAGCAGGAGAAAGCACAGAGGTAAAAAAATCTCAGTGATTTCAGTCAATTAAACTAAAGCCTACTGGGTCTGTTGCTTTTGGATTTTTTTTTTATTTATTTTATTTTATATTTTTGTAAATGAGTCTTCCAGGGTCTTTGAGCACTTACCATGGGGAGTGACAATCACAATCCACTGCCTCGCCTCTCCCCATGCTGCCTCTCCACGGGAGCTCAAGAAATCTTAACATCCCATCAAAAGCTAATTACATTCTGACACACCAATTGGAGACATCGAGAGATGAGGGAGAGAGCAGCTTACATAATGGTTTTAAAATTACATGGAGCATGCTGAATATTTGGTGCTATGAAGTGCCAATAGTTCAGAGCAGCAGAGGGAAAAGGGTAATGGGAAGGAGTTAGAACAGGATTTGTACCTGAAACCCGCTCCAGGTTGGAGGTGCAAGACCTGATCCTGCACCTCGTATTTGCTTTCAGTCATTGCAGCCTTTTTTTGAAGGGAAAGATGCTCCCAGCCTCCCTGCTCTTGGGTCTCTTCCTACGCATGGGATCAAGGCATCACGAGAGCAAAGGGGGTGGTTGTCATCTCTGTGTCCTCTGGGAACCTCCTCCAGGTCCCAATAAACAGCCAACCCCTGTCCTTGTCTGCAAGCCCAGAGGAGAGAAGGGAGAGCTGTGGGCAAGGTGGGGAGTCCGAGAATAACTGGGCAGGAGGATCCATCCAGGCCTGTTCCCTGCCAATGGGTATGGGCTGGAAGACACTTTTTCGGGAAGTGCCTCTACGTAGTCATCCCTTCCTTGCTTCCTTCCCAAGGCATTTGCTGTTGGTTGCTCCTGAGGGCAGGACACTGGTTGAGATGAAATGGGTGCGCTTGAGGCTGGAGCTGGAGATTATGGTAGTGAGACAGAGGAAAATTGGGTTGCCTTGGATTTTTCTGGACTTTTTCTGGTCTGCAGCACTATGACCCCAGCCTGTTTCACCCTAAAACATGCTGAGAGGTGACAGACCCTCATCGGCTAGAGTCTGTGCACATCAGCAGCTCTCTAGAGCCCCTGGGAAAGTGAGACTCACCAAGAAAGCCACTGAAAAAAATATTCGGCTCCTTGTCCTCAAACTAGCGGAGAATCCTCGCTTTTGGCTCTCAAGGACCCACACTGCAGCCGGGGACACCCATCGTGCCGTGGGAGAGCAGTGCCGTGCGACCCAGCCGGGGGGCTGCAGCGTTCACCCCACCTTGCCCTGGAGAAGGTGCTGTTTTCTGAATGAGGTCGACCAGCTGCCCTAATACCAATGTAATTCTTAATGTTCTTGGCTGGGCTCGGGAGCATGGCAGGAGGGCTGTGGCTGACCAGGCAGCAAATTAACTGGATTTTCATTATCTAATAATTTATATGATGCCTATGTATTTTGGCAAAACACCTTCATTAATAGAAGATGCCCTCTGTCCACTCACTATTTACATTACTGGTTTCCCAGGGACCTCACGTGATGCTTCCCTTTTTAGTGACCTTCATAAAAGAGAGAAAAATGCTCCTCATCTCCCCATTTTTATAAATGAATTTTTGTTCCCTTCTGCTTTGCAAGGATTTGTTCCTCTGGATTTAAACCACTAGGGGCTTAAATTTCCCTCTGTACTGGTGTAAATCAGGATTCACTCCCCAAGTGTGACTTGAATTATAAAAGCTGCTGGGCAGCCCAAGAAAGACCCTAGCGTGGCCTTGCCTCTTGGGTTTGGTGGCCCCAGCCTGCAGGACAAGAGCGTGGTGCCAGCGGGTAAGTGCCACCATGCACGTGTGACTGCCAACTAGAGGCAATGGCCAACATATTGGCTTCTTCTGTAGAAGCCCTCAGAGATGCAGCCGGGTCCCCTGACTGCAGGCCTGGTGCCACCACCGTGTGTGGCTTCACTCGGGGCAGTGAGAGGCAGAGCAGGACGGCGCCTGCTGTGTCCTGTGAGCAGGCTCTAGGGAGGACAAAGGCATCTTTATGTGACTTTGGCAGGTTGTCCCCCAGATCTCTCATGCTCTGCTTTCACCATCAGCCAGCCTGCTGGACCCTCTTGTGGTTATATCTGCCCTCCTGTGGGGACAGTGGCATGAGCGGAGAGACCTGCTGGCTCTTCGGGATGCTTGAGGCTAAGCTTCTTTGAGGTTTTTCTTAGCTGAAGAAAACAAAGGCTCATTAAATCCATTTCCGAGCGCTGGTGACGCGGAGAGGTGACATCAATGATGTGACTCACAAGCCGGCAGCAGAAAAGCAGCATCCAGGAGGGCAGGTTCGTGCCTTGCGCTGCCGGCAGGGGAGAGGAGGGAGGCGGCACCCTGCAGCCCTTGCATGGGTGTCTGGAGGCAGGGGCTGTGCCCAGCATGCAGACACCCATCTTCTATCCCCTCTGCCTTGGTGTCCTTCTCCCACCTGAGCGGCCTGGGGAAAAAGTTCTGCTGTAGGTGCGGGAGCTGGTGGGGGCCCTCTTGGAGCCTCCTGCCATGGGGCTGGGAGCCCATCTTGCCACCATGTTTTCATTGCGCTGAGACCCCAAGAAGCTTGGCTCCATCTCCAGTTGCCAAAACTTCTCAAATCTGCTGCCATCCCTCCTCCTGTGCACAGTGGGGATGGCACTGATGGCTCTGGGCATTGGCAATGGCTCCTTCTCTTACCTGGTGGCTGTGGGTCACTTGTAGGCAGAGGTTAAACTTCTTGGTGTTTTCCCTGCTGTGCATCAGATGGGAGCACCAGTTTTGCCCAGACTTGGGTGGGAATTAATCAGCTGTCGCTAGTGAAGGGCAAAGCATCCATGGAGTGACAGGCAGGGACAAGCTGTTCCCCTTCCCCCTGACTCCCCCCCTCTGATTGACTTGCAGAGCAGTATCAGCGAGTTGAGTATCTCTGTTTCCTAGAGCTCGAGGGCTGCAATGAAAGCCTCTCCTGGAGAGATAAGGGTGCTCCAGAGAACCACAACATTAGCCGTGCCAACTGGCGCAGACATGGTAATGAGGGCTGGAGAGCCAGCCGAGCTGCCACAGCCTCCGTGGCTTCGCCTGGCTGTGGGGCTCTTCCCTCCCGGTGTCACCAGAAGGACCCTCCTGGTCCCAGGAGGCCCGTGCCCTCGAGGGACGAGGTGTCTCCGTCCCGTTGCACCGCAGGATCTGTCTCTTGAGTGTGTACTTTCCTTCCTTTTAATTAGAGCTGAGAGGAGCCAGAGTGTAAGGTGGAGGGGGGGGAAGCAGCAAAGTTTGACTCATGGTCTCTGTTTCAGAGGATGATGGGGGGGAGGCAGGGCTGGGAAGATTACGGTGCAGGTTCTGTCTGATCTCCCTTGCTGGTTTGGCCTCTTTGAGGGATGCTGTCCCGTAGAGCTTGAATCAAAAGATGCTGCAGTGACTGATCGTGTTACCTGGGCACTGCCTGTGCCAGCACCGCTCCATCAGCCCAGCGCTCCGGCAAATGCCCAGACTGAGCTATTCTGCCCTGTGTCCTGGGGGTGCCCAGCACTGGTGCCTGGCTGGTATTTGCTGGGTAAATAAAACGTGAATGGTGGCTCAGCCTGGCCTTTTGTGGAGTACTGTGAACTGCACCCAGTAAAAGGAGGATAGGGACTTTGTCTTGGGCCAGTAACAAGTAGGGTCTATATTCATTAGTCTCATGTGCTTGATGGGTCACTGGCTCTGTTCCGGTGCACTCTTTGCTCCTTTGCAGCACCAGTTTTTTTAATTCTGTAACATCAACAAAAGGAGGGGATTAAACTGAAGCTGAAAGCCAGCAACACATAAACCTACAGTTTTCCAAGCAGCAGGAGAACCTGGCATGGCACCTAATCAAGGGCCCTCTGATGTTTCTGAAAGGGCCCTTATGGGCATCTGGCTGCCCCAGATCCCAACCTGGGTCCCCCCAAATAAAGCCCTTTCTGCCCCCGCTGTTCTCTGCCACACAGTGGGAGCTGGTGGGTGGGTGACTTTGGTCCTGCTCTTGCAGGATGCTTGGCTGCATCCTCCTTAATCCTCTTGCAGATGGGGGGGCTCCTGCGGGGTGGATGAGATGAGTCAAACGCTGAATTTCTAATCTTAAACAAGTGGAGGCAGACTGAAAAGAGGCTAAAGAAAGGCATAGAAGAGCATGTGGTGGTGGTGAGGATGGCTGGGTGGTTGGGTCTGGGTGGTAGGACCAAGGGCCAGTAATGTGTGGGGATGGATGGATGGATGGATGGGGAGATGATGGTCGTGGTACCAGGACACTGGTCTTGGTCCTGGGGAACAATTCCTCTGTGGAACCCTGCAGGCAATGGTGGGTGTTGCCTGATCTTGGGTGTGTGTAGCTCCCAGGGACTTTAATGCTGGGGAACTGGTGTGGGAGCTGGCTGCTCTCGCCTGTGGCGGTGCTTGCTGCCGGTGCTGCCCCACGGAGCCTCCCTGTGAGCCCGCCACTAGCAGCCTGGGTGCCAAATGGCTTTTTCATTTACTGAAAGCAATCCCAGAAGCGTGTGACACTTTCTCCTGGGCTCTGCAGGAGAGGCCTGGGCACACGCTGTGCTCGTTTCCATTCTCCAGCTAATTAAAAGAACAGGGGGGGCTTCTTTGTAGTGTGCAAAGCCCTGGAACGGCTCCAGGGCCCCTGGTCACGATGAGGGCCTGGGCTGGGACACAGTGCTGATGCAGGGTGGCCACGGGGAGGAACGAAAGGATTCTGTATGAGCACAGTTTGGTTGGTGCCTGCAGCAGAACACAGACCCTGCAACCAGCCACCCTCCTGCTCTGCCTCCGAGCAAGATTCCTTCATCCAGCTGTGGCAGAGAGGCTCGCCCTACCTGTCTCCTCTCTCCCTGCATCTGTGTGTCTTGAATATTGATGGAGACCGTCTCTTCCTGCTGCAGGATGCCTCGAGCCAGCTGACACCGGAGGATTTGCAAACACATCGAGCGAGGCCAGGAGGCGCACGACTACCTCCTGCCCCCGAGCTGGGAAGATTTGTGCTCTGGAACCCATCAGAGAGGGTGAGATGTGTTTTTCCTGCTTCCCCGTAGTAGACGGGCTGGATCATAGCACATGTCAGACCTCTGGCTCTGGCGGGGACGTTGCCTGCAGATGGTGCCGGCGCTGGATGTGCGGAGGTCAGGGAATGAGCTGTGTGCCTGGGGGCTGCTCCGGGTTTGGCTCCCGGTCTCACCATGAGCTTCAATTCAGGTCTGTTTGCACTGTGCACTGCAACCTTGTGCTGAGATACTGGCTTTCGGCAGCAGCGTGCCCAGGCTGGCGTGGTGCTGTGGCCAGGTTAACGAGCCCAGTGTCTCTAACAAGCCCAACGCACCCCGCCAGCGATGATGGTGGCTTCTCTTTCTGGCTTGAGCCCTGGTGATGGCACAGAGCAGCACAATGTGGCTCCTGCTGGTTTGAAAGGGCTTTACCCGTCCTCAGTGCCAGCAGGGGTGAGGTGTCAAAAAATCTGGGCTTTATCAATTTGTGCCTAAACTTTTCTGTCAGTCCCTAAGCTTCTCAACCTCGGCCATCATGTCACCTGTCCCAAATGAGGAAACTGAGGCATCAGGTCCTAGCCATTATTCTTTTTTTTTTTAAAAAAAACAATCAAAACCAAATCCAGCACCACAACCCCCCACAAAACCAAACAAACCCAACTAAGGGATAATCACCTTTGCATCAGCCAACTGCATTTTTCCAGGCAGCAGCTTGATTCCAGATGGTGCCCCAGCTCTGCTGTGCTCCAGGCACCTGGGGGTAGCCTGTGCTAATGAGAGAGCACGGCTGTGCTGTCTGGGACTAAATATGGTGGCTTGGGCTTAAATGGTTTCTTTTTTTCTGACTTTGAGGTTTGTATTTGTTTGGTTTATGCATAAAGGAGTAGATAAGTGTTTGATGGTCAATGAGATGGCTGGGGGACTTGAACTTGAGTTGGGATTTTCCAGGATACCAGGATGGGAGGGTGATGGGCAGGAAAAACTGCCCCATACCAGAACTGAGTCATTTTGAAGCACAGGGATTGCAGGATCACAGAATGGTAGGGGTTGGAAGGGACCTCCGGAGATGACCCTGTCCAACCCTCTGCTCAAGCAGGGTCACCCAGAGCGGGGTGCACAGGACATCATCCAGGCGGACTTTGGATATCTCCAGAGAAGGAGACTCCACAGCCCCCCTGGGCAGCGTGTTTCAGGGCTCGGGCACCATCAAAGTAAAGAAGTTCTTCCTCACGTTCAGCTGGAACCTCTTATGCTTCAGTTTTTGCCCATTGCCCATTGCCCCTTGTCCTGGTGCTGGGCACCACTGAGAAGAGTCTGGCTCTGTCCTTGTGACACCCACCCTTAAGATATTTGTGCATGTTGATGAGATCCCCTCTCAGTCTTCTCTTCTNNCTCAGCCTTTCCTCACAGGGGAGATGCTCCAGTCCCTTCATCATCTTTGTAGCCCTCCTCTGGACTCTCTCTAGGAGTTCCTCATCCTTCTTGAACTGGGGAGCCCAGAACTGGGGAACTCCAGATGGGTCTCACCAGGGCAGAGTAGAGGGGGAGGAGAACCTCCCTTGCCCTGCTAGCCACACTCCTCTTAATGCACCCCAGGATACCATTGGCCTTCTTGGCAACAAGGGCACGCTGCTGGCTCCTGGTCAGCTTGTCATCCACCAGGACTCCCAGGTCCCTCTCGGCAGAGCTGCTTTCCAGCAGGGCAGCCCCCAGCCTGTACTGGTGCACGGGATGCATCTCTTAGAGAGAATGAAGCTATAAACGCATGGACGTGTCCTGATCCTTTGCTAAAACAGGGGATGAGGAGGTTTGTGTGTCAGCCATGGGGTCTGCCAGCCCCTGCAGCACCGCTGCTGGAGCTGAAGGCATGGCGGCCCTTGGGGCTTGCATCTTGCTCTTGCATCGAAGGGGAACAGGTTACAAATTGCTAACAATGTTCATGCAGCCCTGCTGCAAGGAGGTGGAAGTGGGTGGAAGAGATGCACTAAAGGAGGGATTTAAAGAGGAAAGCGTCTGAAGATTCCAGCTGTACGGGAAGCGCTTTCCAGCTTGCTCGGGCAATTATCTGAGGCACGGCAGAAGTAAAGCTTGCTGGTCTGCAATTGTGTTCCTCAGTGTGAAATTCTCCTCTCTGCAGTGGGAGAATGTTTAACTGGAGGGTTTTAGCAGCAAGGAAAGATCATGGGTTTTTGCAGACATCAGGTCTGCGTTTATGAAGCGTTGCCACTTGTGGGAAATCATTTTGTCAATAGGGTAAAGACGTAGGTCTAGGATGGTGTCAGGAATTAACCTACATCCAAATGCAGGGACGTGATGTGGGGAAAGCAGATGCTGAATCAAAGAAATGACTGAAGAAGTTGTTATCCTCACCCAGGTAGAACTGGAAATAGGGATATGACATTCACATTTTGCTGCTGACCTAAACCATCTCAAAGAACAGAGAGTCAGCTCCCCAGATCTGTAGGTTTTTTACGGTCATGATAGTCTGGTTGGGCTGCCCAACACAGGCTGATTTTCATGGGAAGATGAAGGGGAGAACTGCAAGCAATTCTCTCCCTCCAAGTTATGTGTTGCAAATTACTGACAATCAGCACAGAAAGTTTTGCAGCAGAATTGATGATGTTGTGAGGCTCAGAACTGGAACCCTACCGGTGATTTGGAGAGAGCTGGAAATTGCTTATGATCTCATGGTGTCAGGTGTCTCATTTACAATAAATAAGGACAGAAAATACGCCCCAGACAATTGCTGTCAGATACCGGGAATCATCAGCCGGAGAGCTCCCTCGGAATTTGGTATTTTAGGTCAACTGGCTTTAACTTATTGGAAACTGCAGGCAGATAAATATCAAGGACTTTCTGAGTCAGAGCTGCGGTATACTGAAGGCATTCAGTTGTTCATATGGGGTTTGGATCGGGCTGTAAATGAATAAATGAAGCACAGAACTGAGCAAAAGCCACTTTCAAAAATTTCCCATGAAATTAAAAAGCAAACCTTCCGTTGTTTTCTTTCGCTGCCCATGAATATCAAAGGCAGCGAGCTGTACTGGTGAGCCTGGCGGTGGGTTCAGAGAGCCCGCATGGCCCGGTGCGGCATGTTCCTGGAAAGGCCAGGGCTCATTTGCAGCACTTGAAATGGAAATGTAGAAATCCCACTTTGTTCCCGTTTGTCCTGCAGGGCTGGAGATGAAACGTGCTGGCAGAAGTGCTGCTGGAAGCTCCAATGTGATATATCATTGCATCTCAGCAATTTCAACCCCTGTTAATTTGTAAACATAAGTATTCATGGTGGAAAACCTGGTTTGCAGAACTCTGCTCGTCTAATGGAAGAGAAAACAGGACCGTCCAGCCTCTCTGCTCGGCCACAGCTAATCAGCATGGCTCAAAATCTAGAGACCAAATCCTCGTGATGAAAGGCTTGTGGACGGCCCGTCGCCTCTGAACCAAAGCTCCTGCTGGCGCTAATTCCACTGACGTCAGTGCCGACGTCCCCAGCAGAGAATTTGCTCCCCAGAATTATTCCAAGCAATTGTTTAGCAAATAATTCTGGATAATGAAAATGCAGAGGGGAGGAATTGGAAAGTTGTTCACTGTCAATTCACAAAAGAGGAAAAATGGAGGAATTTATCATGTCAATGGCTTGTCTATGAATTATTCACTCACTTCAGGAAAAAAAAGAAATCCCTTTTCCCCCAGCCCCCTACCCCATCCAAGATGAGGTTTGCTGCCTTTGTTGTAATGCTTTTTTGATGTGCTGGTTGCTGATAAAGCCCCCCACCAGCTCCCGCATGTTGAATTACCCATCGCACGCAGGACACGTGAGTCCTGCTGCTTGAGGGGAGGCTGTCCCTGGAGCAGCCAGGGAAAGTAAAACAGCAGTGCTAAATCCAGGAATGATGCCAGAGAAGCCATAAACAAGTGGAAAGGCTATTAACAGCGTATAACCTGATGCTGTTCTACCAATAATGGGAGGAGACTATGCAGCAGCAAGGGACATTAGAGCCATGTTTTACTGTCTCCATGCTCCTAAGCATCCATTTGGCAGCGGGAAGGGAAATGCCATTGAAAAGGGGTTGACGGAGGGAGGTAGAAGAAATACGCTGTCGCTGAAGATGAAAGGTGAAGGAGGGTGGGATGGGAAAGGACGAAGGGTTGGTTTTGGCTGCCATCTCTATGGTGTGCATGCTCAAACAGCAAACCTTAACCAGAGGCTGGGCAGAGATGAGTTGAGCCCATGGACCTGTCTCTTTGAGAAGGGGAAAGGGCAGCACCAGCCCTGATGCACACCGGTGCTGACCCTGCAGTTAACCGCACGCATCCGATCTTGCATGGAGATGGATGAGCTGAGAGCCTGAAGCACTTTGCTCCCAGACTGGGGCTGGAAAAGTAATCTAGGGAGTGGATAAATGATCAGGAGGAGCATGTGTTTATTTTTCTTACGCTACTATTTAACCTTGCATTGATTTAGCTAAAGGTGCTATTTAATACCCCATTCAAGTTACCATGATAAGAAACGTCCACACAAGGGCTTTCAGGGTGTTCACTGAACTGGTTTGAAACCTCAACTAGAAAGTGGTATAATTTACTGGAAGAGGCAAGATCTTACTCTCATTTTCATAAATTAGTGCTAAAATTGACCCAATTTCTTAAGAAGCTAAGCTTATAATGCTAAGCTGAGTTTTCACTAAAGACAGGCACATTTTAGACTAAGAAATGAGACTAGAAACC
>BOSO01004224.1:19902-36934 GCA_018403395.1 Gorsachius goisagi
TTTGCATTTTTTTTTGTGCCCAGGCTGTGGAGGAGATGATTCCCTGCATGAAGAGCAGAGGTGGCTCCGTCACTGGGATTCCTCCTGCTGAGTAAGTGAAGAGAAACACAATTGCACCCATCATTAATTTAGAGAGCAGGGGAGTGCCGTGGGTTGTTTTTGTAAATACAGTAGACTCTCCTACGTGGTCACAAATTGTGGGAGAGGTGTTGTATTGCTCCTTGGTGACTCTGGCTGTTGCTGGATGGATAAGCTGGTTCATGGTGGGGAAAAATGTTCCCAGGGAAGTGTTCCTTGTAAGCGGCTATTGATCTAATGAGATGCTGCGGAAAATGTACGTCTGAGGTATCACATTGAGTTCTGATTTCTCTTTTGATGTTGCCCTGCGTGCCCTATGGATCAATGGAAGGATGGGGGGGTGTGTGTGTGTGTGTGTGTGTCAGGCAGAATAAACCCTGGGAAATAAGGTTGCATTAGGGTTCTTATCCTTGGGGAGAGAACTGAGGACGCTCAGTTTGGCTGGCAAATTTTATCCTTTCTAGTTTAGACCAAAGGCGAAAGGATTCATTCCAGATGAGTGAGTGTGAGCAGGGCCAAGACAGGAGTATGCTGACGGGCAGGTCCATGGACCAGTTTTACAGTCACAGCCTGGGGTTCAATGGGCTGAAATCAGCTTTGCAGGCTCTGCCCAGGCAAGAGGAAAGCCTGTTTGTGGATTCTCCCACTGGCTCTGCCCTACTTAGCAGCGCCCAGGTGTGAATATCTAGAGTTACCAATCTGGAAAGAAAAAACATGGTGCCTGGTTCCTGAGAACCTTTTGCTGCGTTGGCCTCAGGGTTGGGTAGGAGCTGCTGGGGTCAAGCCTGGGAGGTCTGTCCCTTTACCCAGGGCTGTGGCTCAGGGCAGGAATGGCAGAAATGTGCGTTCCCATCTGCAGAGCAAGCAGCTGGACCCATAGAGCGAAAGCTGCCCTTGACGAGGACTGAATGGGGACAAAGCACAGCAGTGGAGCCAACACTGCCTTGTACGATGCTTTCATGGAACATCATCTCTCCGCAGGTGAGGAAAGGTCGCTGCTCTTCAATTATATCTGGCTTCTGAAGACCGCACACTTCCCTCCCATTCCTCTCAATTCAGCTCTGACACCAGAACAGAAAATAAGGAATAACGGGTTCAGCTCAGTTTGCCTGACACAAGTTTGCTGCACTGCTTTTCATGGGAGCTTTGACCCGGCCAAGAGCAGCGGGTGCTCAACCGGTTCTCTTCTGGGGGCTACCCCACTCCATCTTCACAGCAGAGGGTCGCCTTCTCCCAGGATCAACAGGGACCGTGTCCTTCCCCAGGGGAATGTCTCTGGGTTTGCTCTAGGTACAATCAGGAGACAAGCAAAGAGGGTCACTGTTGTGCATTGAAATTCCCCCACCCCTGGGAAGTCTGTGGGGATTCTGTCCCTGGGACAAGATTTCAGGACATATCTTCATACCAGGCTTGCCCGTCTTTCGTGAAGATGCCATAGGACAGCCAGAGAAACCTTTATTTCCCCAAGAGAGTAAGAAGGGAGTTGTGCATCTCCTGCATCTCCACACAGCTGTGTGTCATGGGGCCTGTGGGTTGCGTACGTGAGGAAAGAGGGAGTTAGAGCTCCACCAGCGAAAGGTGCATGGAGCTGCTGTGTTTTGATTTCCCAGTGCTGGGAGGAGCTGAACAGGGGAGGCTGGGCTTTGCGCAGGCAGGCGTGTTAAAAGGAAAGTGAATTCTGTGGTGTAAAGATAAAAATAAACAAGTGTATGGGGTGCTTGTGTGTATGCATGCGTGTGCATGCCTGGAGAGACCTTACAAGGTGAGGAATAACACCATGCGTCATTAATTTGGGAATATGTTGGGCATTTGGGGTGAATGTGTATCACAGATTAGCATTTGGATCACGCAGGGGAGAGGTGGTGTGCCCTGGTGCTGCACACAGGGTTAAATGGTGAGAAGCTCAGGGATAAAAGTCTGAAGGATGAGCTGATTTTCCTGGGAGTCCCCATTCTCTCCCGTCGCTCCGTCGCGGCAGCCTGTGCAGTCTTTTATTAGTCTCATTAAAGCCAGTTGTCTGTGCAGGGATTGATTTCGGAGGAGCACGAAGTTAATTCATTTCCAAAAGTAAAGACTCCGTATACATAAACCAGTCTCTGTCTCTCTCCCCTCCACCCCTCTGGATGGGTGAGCCTGAGTATTTTATGCCATTTCCTTACAGCTCTGGAAGCCCTAGCTGAGATTACAGCGAGGATAGAGACTATACTTCGCCTGCATGTAGATTCAAGGATAAAACGACAGATGTCTTTCATTAAACATCTCCAGAACGAGCTGTTCAGGAGGCAATATGTATTCAGACGCTATCAATATTTCATAAAGCTGTAATAGATGTTATCATAGATCCTCCATCCAATATTTATTGCACCATAATCACTGATACATTGCACCAGGGCTCTCCATCCACCCTCCCCTGCCTGTCCCCCCATAAGACATGCACCCAGGTACACAGGATTTAAATGAAGTGCAAACCTAGTGCCACAATAAATTTGAAGGAGTTTGGAGTTGTTTGTTACTTCAGGCACTTTCAGGCCCAACGATAATGAAACAAATCTGTTTGCAGAAGGCGTTTTTATGGAAGGGTTTCAAAGTGAGTTGGCTCAGTGTAAATCTCTGGGTTGAGGCCATTAGAAAGCATTTAAGCTGCAGCGAGGCAGCGGGCTGTGTCTCCAAGTCTGTGGGTGTTGGAAAGCAAAGGCCTAAAATTAGCAGCATGGAAAATATGAATCCTTTCAGGGGTCTGCTGCTAGGTCAACACAGGTAGGAGAGACCTGAGCATGGCTGGAGCTGGACCCTTCCCTTCCTGACCCCACCAGCATCCTATCAAGCTTTCTGAGCAGCTCTGGTGCTGTGTAGGGAAAGAATTGGGCCTGAAAGATTTATAGTTGGGATTTTCAAAGGAGCCTAATGGATGAAATTTTATAGCCAGTGTCGCTTAGGAGGTCAGACCCCTGGTCATGCTAATCCTTCTTGCCCTCAAAGCTCATCAGTCTAAGGGAGGCCAGCTGTCACCCTCTACACTTACTCTTAAGTTGGTCAAACTTCTCAAAAGCATTTGGCTTCGTATCACAGGACATCATAATGGATAAAATGCAACTATCCAAAACCAACATGGTGCATGTTAAATAAATGGGGTTTGTAGTCGGTTTCGAAATGGAGTCCTAAAAGGAGATTCTGCGTCAAACAGCTCTGTTTCTCGTGGAGACCCTAAATGGTTGGTCTTGACCCTATCCTGTTTAATGTCCCCAGCAATGAGCCAGGGAAAAAAGAGAAGAATCTGTTAAATCCTCATTGATAAATGTTGAAAGTGACACAAAGGCTGGGGAAGCAAAGCGGCCCTTGCAGAGCCCCAGTTAATGACAGAGAGCTTCAGGTTTGCTTGGCAGCCCTGGGTCAAGTAAACATGGTATTTTGGTACGGTCAAATGTCAGAGCATTCATCTCACTTAACTGAGGCCAGCTAAATGTTAGGTATGTGGGGTCCACTTCTAGTCCTAGGAAGGGTGGAGGCCCCTCCAGAGCATGAGTTATTCATTGTACCTTAGATAACCCTTAGAGTGGGGTGAATTGCCTCTGGATGATGCCTCTGCTGGCAGTGGAGGCAACTTAGATGAGTAGCTTGCTTAAAACATGTAATGTCTAGATGGCTAAAGCTGGGGAAGGAAGCCCAGCTGTGGAGCCAGGGAATGCAGAGAATAATTGCAGGATCAGGTAACGGATGACTCGGGAAAGCCCTGGGGAGACAGTAGGTCACTGGTGAGCAAGTTGTTATCCTCCAGCCAGGTTTGCATAGGAAGATTGTGTTACCCCGGTACTTGGCACAGCATCCGCAGTTCAAAAAGGGTGTGGAAATATTGGAGGAGATTCAAATGAAAACCAGCAAAAGACTAATAAATAAGAAATCATACCTTTTGGAGAGCAAATCAAGGAGTGCCATCTGCTTAATTTAGCAAAGAGAGGGTAATAGCTGGCTGATGGCACCACTACACCCGCAGGGAAGAGAAATGGTCGTATCGGAGAGATGAAAAGCTGCACCAGCATCAGTGTCTGGGCGGCTTTGCCAGGACGGCCCAGCCCAGAAGCAGGGGGGCGTCTCTTAAGAGCGGAGGAAATGATTTAGGTGTATTGCTGGATTTCTCCCCACTGGATGCTTTGGAAGCAATTAACTCAAACCCATCCTTTTTCAGGGTTATGTGATGCATCCTACTGCGTTTCTCACCGGGGTTTAAACAGGGTCATGAACTGTAGAAAATGCCTAAGAAACACCTACTTTACCTGAATTTTATTGTTTCTTCAGGCCCATGGGGCCTTCAAGGAAAGCTGATGGTAAGGAATGTGCACATGTGTGTGCAGGGGGAGGGATGATTTTTTAGGATGTGTGTGAGCCTAAAGGCTCACAGCAGTCTTGAAATTTGGAGCGTAAGTGCGACAAGAGCCTTCCCTTCAAAATAATGTGCCTGTGAAGACTCTGGGTGCCAGAATGGGTCAGGAGACCTGGGAGAGGCTGGAGGTGCTGGAGGAGAGGAAGTCTGGGTGGGACATCCCAGGCAAGGTGGGACCGAGGAGCACTCATCTCCGCGTCTCACTCCATCACATCTCTCTAAAACAACACCCTAAAGCCAAGCATCACATCTGTAAACAAACGGGATTTTAGCTTTGATTCTCCATAAATCACTGGAGCCATTTTCACTTTGGAGAGCAGTGTGAGGGCTGGAGTGTAATGAGCTGGTTCATGGGGCAGGCAGGGAACAGTTTTATTTTACTCTTTTGGGCCCTGTGAGCCCCCAGGTTTGACTTTGAGTTTCTGTGCAAAAGAAAACATTTGCTGATGTAAGGGAGCCTGAAATAACTAGGAAAGCTTGGGGGCTGCTGACACTTGTATAAATCCAAATGTCCTGGTATTTGGTTAAACTTGAATCTGAATATTTGTGTATGGTTTTTACAACATTTACTTGCCTCGGGGAGCAATTTGTGGAGCTGAAATAATCCAAGAGCTTTTTTTTTATTTTTTTTTTTTCCCCTGCCTGGTATTTCCACCCTCCAGGAAGCGAAAAGCCTTGAGAAGATTGGATCATGCATTATTTTTACCCTTGCAAATAGTTCCCAGGCGCACAGAGCTCAAGCTGTGAAAAATGCACAATGCAAGCCCTCGGTGTGCACCGGCTCTTGAAACGCCAACTGGGGAGCTGAGACCGGACCATTCGCCTCACGGATAAAACCTCGATGGGGCCCCAGCTGTGACCACCTCACCTTGAGGTGTCATGGCAGAAACAGGGCCCTGCTTTTCCCAAATATCAGCCTCTCTGCATTGCTCGAGTGGGAAGCTGCACGCACCTTGGCTCCTTTGAGTTAAATTTCAGATTTCTGAGGAAACCTGGCTTCCTGACAACTTGGATTCATCTGCTTATTATATGTAACACATAACCTCCTTAATATTACACATGGTATGTTTAACTGCTTAATTTAGTTTGGGAAGTATTGCCAAGTACAGCTATTCTGTTGACATATCATTTGCATGATAAACTAGTGTATTTTAAGCCGCAAATAGGATGCTTCTGTGAGTTATCTGTCTGTGCTTTTACAAGCTACCAGCAGTATAGTGTCTTTGCTCCCTGAGTAGAGAATGTAGCCCCACATCATGCCCGGGGAGGGAATAAATGATCCTTTCTTCCAGGAGGAGAGCAGAGACTCATGGCTTGTCTACATCAGGGAGTCAGATCGTGTAGCTCTTCTGAAATAAATTCTTGGGTAGACATTCTCTTTGGAGTAAAAATTACTTTTTTTCCCCTCAGAACAGCTATTCTTGTTTGGGTGAGTTTGGAAATGATGCTTTTTCCCTAGACCACAGTGTTTCCCCTGCTGGGTGACCAAGCCCCCGGAAAGGCTCAGTGCAAGGAGCCTGCAGCCGCTGACTCTGACTTGGGCAGACCTTCGCGTGTGCGAGCAGGTTGCTGCACAGGAGCAGACCCAGCCTGCCTCTCCTGGATCCCAAATCCTTGACCTTCCCAAGACTCCTCCTTCCAGCATCACGCATCTGCGTGTCTGTCTGCACACTCTCCTTCCTTTGGAGGTGGCAGACATTGCTCTGGTGTTTGTCAGCCACTAACGAGCGCGTATCGCTCCCTCTGTGCCCTGCTCCATGGGGCAGGGTCACCTTCCAGCTCTTCGTCGTGTTTGACTTGCAGTCACACAGCACCCCGTAAAGCTTTGAGGCCTTTGAAAACTGAAGGCTGGCATCTTGAAGGCTAATTTGACACATTTCCAACAGGGGAAGCATTTATTACATTAGACAAGTTGATGCAGCTCTCAGGTTGGGAATTGCACTTATTTGCCATAATAATGGTGTAAAGGCCTCTTCCTTTTATTGTGTTATCTGTCTTTAATCATGCAGAGACGCTCCCCAGTAATTTTAATCAAAGGCTCAAGCCTTCACTTATCTGAAGACTAATGACTCAACTCAACAAGAGGAGAAACTTTGAAGAGCTTACAGTTGAGCTGGGAGGAGCAAAAAAAGGAGAGTTTATTTGAAACTTTTTTTCTCTCTTTACACATGTCATTATTTCACTTAATTTTAGCCGGAGAACCTTTGTGTGTCTGGTGAGCGGGGATGAGCCATGTCTTGCTGTTTTTCCTGAATGTGCTGCGTTTCGGGACGTGGCTGAGAGAACGAGACATGCTTTCATGAGAAAGATATTCCCATTGGAAAAAGATGATGTGGTCAAACCTCTTCTTTTCTACAGAGAAAAGTGCCAGGTTGCCTGAATCTTTTTCCTTGTTTGATGAGAATATTTGAAAGATGTTTATCTTGGAATGAGCTCTTTTACCTTCAAATGCCATTTCTAATAAGAAAAGAAAGTTTCTTTTTGGACTTAAAACAGAAATTCTTGTGGAAGCCCCACAAACTACTTGTAAAAAAAAAAAAAGAAAATCCAAAGAGGTTATAAAAGGAATTCACGTGAGGTTTGTAAATATACTCTTTCTGGTGCTGATTGCTGCTATTTTCCTGAAGTAGCTCATTGTCTATGTTGGAATCAAACTGTTCTGCTTTAGATTTCTTCATAGGCAAATGCCATGGAGCTCCTGATGCAGAGACCGTCTCTTCCCACCTGGCACAAAGGCTCTGCTTCGGATTTGCTGTGGTATTGCTCTCTGTAGGTCTGGATTATCAAAAGTGGGTGCCCAGCTTGCGATGGAGTGTGACTCCGGCTGCCAGGGGCTGGGAGGTTTCCAGCAATCAAGCCTTCCTAGGTCATCTTGGCTACAGCAAGTAAAGCGAATCTTCCAAAACTGCAAGTGCTGTTTGAATGTTTTGCCCAGGTAGAACAGAGGGATTCCTAATGGCAGGTAAACAGCAGCATCCCTGCTTTCTAGCTAGGGGAATTAGTGCATGGAATCAGTGTATTGCTTGGGGAGCTCAATGGTGGAAGGACACCAGAGATTTCCAAGGCTACATGCAAGCCAGTATGGAAATCCTGAGCCTCCTGGGGGGCTGGTTTTGCTGCCACGTTGTCCATTCCTGCAGGACCTCCTGCTTGAGTAGCCCAAATCTGCCCACCATTTTTTTCTTCATTTTTCTCTTCATTTTCACGCAGCTCTGCACAGCCACAGAAGAAGCAAAGTGCTGAATTCGGGAAGAGAAGCTTCCTTTGGAGGTGTTCAGGGCGTGATGAAAAGCAGAAGTGAACATCAGCCTTCTGACCCACTGTTCCCAAGAGTTGTGTTTTTCAGACTTGCTTGGTTGGGAGACCTCCTGAGAAAGACCTGGATTGAAATCCTGCTCACCACATGGTGGTCAAGACCAAAACTCCCTGGCCAGGATGTTACTGCTGCAGCTTCAGTGGCTTCTTCCAGCAATTTCTTCCAATGGGACAAGAACTGTTTTCCTTTGATGGGAGAACATGGCCTAACCACTCTTCCTTCTGCCTTCAAGCTCTTTCTTTGGTTGCAGGGGTGAAGAAAAAAAGGGGACACTGAACAAGATCTGCTCTTTCAGTGGTTTTAGCCATTTCCACCAGGCATTTGGCGTACTCCTGTGTGTGCGCCCATAGATGGCCATGCTTGTGACCAGTTCAGCACAGGCGTGTTTTGTGCACGTGGGTTTCTTGCAGGCGTCCAGGATTTGTGGTCTAACCTGTACCCCCTGCCAGTGCTGGCTGGGGAAGGAATGAACCACCCTTACCTTGCTCTTCTTTTTGCAGTGAGACTGATAAATTGATGGGGGAGGGGGGAAACCTGCACAGAAGTGGGGGACATGTCTGCGTTATAGGATGTTTTCCAGATATAAAGTACAGCCTGGATGATGGCATCCAGCGGAGTGCTGTGTTTGCCGTGTGAGGGCTTCATTAATGCAGTACCCAATCCACCCAGGGAAAGAGGGTTTCCTCTCAAAGCCAACCCCATGCTAGTGTTACTTCTAAAAAAAAGCAATTAAAACCAAACCGGTAACTGCTCTAAAAGTGACTGTGCATTTGCAATGAGGTGTCTCTCCTTACTTCACCGGGGGTTTGCAGGTTTCCCGCTCTGGGGCTCTTCGCACGCTGCAGTAAGAAGCTCTCTTGCTTTACGTCTTGGTGCTCCCAACTGTTGCCTGTGGGTTCCCATCTTCCTCTCCAGGAGTGGCTGCAGTTTAGAGGTGATTTACGGCTGCTGGCGGGTCAGAACCAGTGGGAGCTCCTGGGATGGAGCCGGCTGTCTGATTTGCCATACTGACGATCAGTACGAGCCAAACGCACCCAGCGATGCCAGATGGTTGTGCCGTTATCCATCACAGTGGATCTCTGAGCAGATGGATGCTATATAAACATTTCACAACTGTGGTATTATTATTGATGCAATTACTATTAATACTATTTATAAGTGTTACATTAACACAAACATAGCACTGTAGTGATGAACACAAAGCATACTTAGCGTGATTGCTGGTCTAATAATTAATGACGTCTATCAGTAATACTATCTGCTATTGTAACTAATGATGCAATGGCAACACATCTTGATTTCCAAAGGGAGGGGGGTTTGGGAAAATGTTAATGTGATGAGTCAGAGCCCAGGGAAAGCTGTGGGAGTTGGAGAGGATGCCCAGCTTCAGGGAAAATTGCCATGGGAGGCTGAAAATGGGGGACATTCATGAATTGTGGGTCTTGGGAGAAGCAGTTTGGGGCTGTAGCTGTTTTCAGGCATTATGGCTCTGTACCAGCTCTCTCTGAAACAGGCTTTGCAGTTTTCTGGGCTCTGAATTCAAGGCGGCCAGAGCATCTGAGCTAGAGCAATTTGAAATGTATGGTTTGTGCCTTAGTGCCAAAGAAAAAGCATTAATTGAGGGATCTCGGACCTGCTACTTGCCTGCGCTCTCGTTTTAACTCTGCTTCCGACCTGCTGTGCGACTTTCCGTAAATCTGTGCCTCCATCTGTCTTGTCTATTTTTATTGCAGTCTTTTTTGGGCCAGGACTTGGCTCTGTGTCTGTGTGCAGCTCCTAGCACAACAGGGCACCGAGTCTAATCAGGACCTCTAGATCCCGTAACAGCACTGTTAATGAGATGGATGGAGATCCAGGTTGGAGCTTGGGGCTTGAAGGTGGTCCACAGGGTCAGGATTTGTTGGGCTTAACCAGAAACAATGAAATGTGTTCAAGTCTGAGCTAGTTTCCAAGCCTAGTGTTTACCTTAGAGCTGACTGCAGTATGAGATAATTTGTTGGGCTTTTTTTTTTTCCCTCCCTAAATATTATGGAGAGAGCTGAAGGTGTGTAACTTTGATTTAACCGCTTAACTTGTGCACAGGTTAGAGTGAATGAAACTCAGCCAAAGTCTAGGTTTGAGAGAAGGGCCTGTTTTCCCCTTAAGGTGTCAAACTAACATATGAATCATAGAATCCTAGGTTGGAAGGGTCCTCAAGGATCATCCTGTCCAACCTTTCTAATCAAGAGCACAGTCTAGACAAGATGGCCCAGCTAGACAAGATGGCCTAGCACCATGTCCAGCTGCATCTTAAAAGTGCCCAGTGAGTTTAGAAGTGGCTAATTTTGCTGACATACAGAGGGGAAAAAAAAGCAAGCAGGTCTTTCAAGTAGCTTCTTGCCCACCGTGTCATGCAGTGGCATGCCCTCCGGTGTGTTGAGCCCCAGGAGATGGAGAGGACTAAGCACAAGCTCTCAGTGGGGGAATGGGCATCTTTTGGATGCCATTGCATGTTGTGAAGCCCCTAAAACTGCCTGGTACCAAGGCCTCTTCCCTGCAGGCTTGGGCAGCCCTGGGACAGGCCCCTGGGAGAGGTGGTGAGCTGCTATCTCCAGAGATCTTCAGAAGTTGACTGGACAAGGTCCTGAGCTAATGTTGAAGCTGGCTGAAGTTCCTCTGGGAAGTATGTCAGACTAGAGACCTCCAGAGGCCCCTTCAACCCAAAATTATTCTGTGATTCTCCGACATATGTAAAAATCCCTTTTTGTATGCATCTGAATCCTAAGGCATTTATGTACCTTACAATAAAATCAGGCCTAGACCTTTCTGCTCCAATAGACCTCTTTGAAAAACCCAGGCTAACCTATGAATGGCTTTAGACAGTATTTCCCACCTATATATGTCAAATGCAATAAGGGAATTGGAGGTTCCTGCCCAATACAACAACACGGGAAAGATTCATGGTATGTACTTTACCACCTCCCTCTCCCCGCCCATGAACTTCTTGGCTTCCCAGCGCTTAGTTAACGTGCATTGATTATGTTCTGAGGAGTTTACTGCACTGTTAGAAAGTCACTTGGGGATTTATTGGGCTGGTGATGATCAGTGCCGTAGAACAAAACAGGCGGTGCAGGCGAAGCTCAGCTCTTCGCACCGGTGACAGGGCGTGAGGGATTTTTCATTGAAGGATTTTCATTGAAGATCAATGGGACTTGGCTGTCTGCCTCCCATCATAAATTTGAACGTCTCTCCTTAGATTCAGATGATTATTGGTGAGACATGTTGGCAGTTTCCCTTCAAACAGAAGGGGGATGCTGGAGATTTTCTTAGAATTTAGGATTTGGCTCAACCCGAATCACAGGATGGGCCATTAGCCAAGAATAACGTAAAACCCTTTCTGGAAGGACCATTTATGGTTTTGTAGGTTGTTCTGTTTTGTTTACAGTGCATTGCTGCAGGGCCGTGCTTGGGATTTCTGGCTGATACAGTCAGAGTAGTAGTAGTAGTAATAATAATAATAACAACAAGACTCTGAGATGTGCACTGGCAATTTGGTTCCTTCCGGCACCCAGGCCAAGCTGTGAAGTTTGGCTCCTGATCCGATGGCTCCCAATGGTCCAGGGAGCTGCGCACTGTGGGTTGTGCTCAGAGCACAAATCAACCCCAGCCTTTCCATTTGCTTTCCCATTCAGACTTCTGCTGTGTTTGGAGCCTGCGGAGTCCCCAGTTCCTACCAGTGGACCTCTCCACCAAGATGCTCAATGAAATCGTGCAAACTTGGGAAGACTGAATCAGGCTCAGGTGAGTCCAACACTGTTGGAAATCATTTGGATGGCTCCTCATTCCCATGCCAGCACTGTTTTGGTGGCAGGTCTGCTGTAATCAGGCCAGCTTAGGGTCTGCTCTAATTTACACCACTTGGCTACAGCCCCCTTTATCCACACACTGAGCTTGGAAGTGCTGCTGCTTTGCCAGTCCAAAATGCACATTTATGCCAAGTAAAAACATCTCCACAAACAACTCAATAATGTCCTGCAAGCGCCATTGCTCTCTGATGGAGGGATTTCCTTTAATGCAGATACCTCAGCTGTGAGTCCACATCTGGGGAGGTGAGTCCTCCTTCCGTCCACCCCACAGAGACCCAGGCTGCCTCCAGTAATGAGATGAACCAAACCAGACTTGTAGAGAAAGGACGAGGCAAGTCTAATCTAGCTTTTCCAATGTAAAGGAGAAAAATTTCAGCAGCAGAAAAAGAAAAAAAAAAATCTAAACCTCAATAAGGAGTTAAAATAAGTCAAATAAAGCCAGCGGTGTGAGAGGAAACCCTGAGCCACCAGGTGGGGTTTTAAGAGCTCTGGGTCCCTCTGGTCTCATCACCTTGAGGTCCCGCAGGAGAGGAGCGCATCTCTTGTGCAGGATGGTTTTTGGGTACCGTTGGAGCAGATCTGACCCACTGAGGTTGGAGGGCAACAGCCGGCCTTGCCATCTCAGAAGAATTAAAGGATAAGCAGGCGTTTATTGCTCTAGAGGGGTGAGTTCAGGATGGCTTTCCTGGAAAGGGGGTTTGGTGGCGATAAATCAGCTCTCGGCCTTTTCGTAGGGGGGATGTGCTGTGGTGCTGCTGCGTAGCCGGGAGACAGTCCTCCCTGCAGCAAAAGCTGTGGCTGACAGAGATGTTTACATCTCTCCTTCCATCCCATCCGAGCAAACAACCTGTCTTGGAGACGGAGAGGGATATATGGAGGGGACAGCACAAGATTTACCCAGGGCCAGTGCTTGGCGTGGTGCAGAGCACGGGGAAGGGCTGTGGGCCAGGCTCTCAGCTGCTATAAATTAACGTCACTCCATCAATGTCAGGAAACACATGCTGGGTTATACCAGCCCTTCGGTTTCAGCTCCTGAGGCCCCCGCTCGGGTACCGGCAGCTGAACGCTGCCTCCAGATTTCTGGTGCTGGGGAAGTCTGCAAATGGTTTTGTGCATTCACGTCTGTGCCTGCGTTCGGAAACGCTGGTCCAACACTTCACAACAGATGCTTTGGTCTGGGGAGGGCAAGCTTTAGTCGAGGTCATGGGATACATTGGATTTGAGAGAGATTTTTCTATGAAAACATCCCTGTTCTGCTGGGTTTCTGTAAAAATGGAGATTTCTGAAAAATATCTCCCCCGTAAGCGTCAATTTTGTTGGAAGTGTTCATTTCTTTTCTTCAGGAAAGTAAGAATGAAATACTTCCCTCCAGGCTGATGTTAAACTGTTTTGTCTGAGTTGCCACAAGTGGAGCTTTCTGGGTAAAAATTGTCACCTGGAATGTTTCTGACAGAAAAATCAGAATGGATTTAGTCAAAGTATTTTGCAAATTCCTTTTGAATTGTGACAACGAACAAAGAAACCTCTGCACAATACCTGGCGTTCTGCCTTTCAACACTTTTAAAACTAAATGAGCCTTAATTCAGGAGGACTCACGTTTTGGGGTTTTTTTGACACTTAATTCCTTTTCACTAAAACACATGTGTGCATATATAAAAAAAATTGATTTTTTTCAGGCTAAAGAATGGATTTTGTTCCTATCAAAACGGTTTTCTCCTCATTATTTGTAGTGTGGCCAAATGAGAACTCAGGTATTTACATGCCCCAAGGATGATGCTCAAGACCACAACCTCCCCTTTGGCTGAAGGACCATGATGGGCTATTTTTCCTGGCATACCAGCCCAGCCTTGATGCCTGTCCCACAGTGTTCCCAGGCTGAATGGCAGTGTGGGCAGAGGCAGGTTGATGTCTTGCTGTGCCAAAATGAGCTGTTTTGATATATCTGAATGGAAATTGCATGGGATTCCAGTTCTGCCATTTTTTCTTTTTCTCCACGTGTTTTGAATTTTCTGTCCTCATTTGGGACAAGCAAATGTCGAAACATCAGGTTTGGATTTTCATTGCCTCTTGTCTCTGAGCCGCTCTGACGATGCGCTGATTTGCTCCCTTGTATGACCCAGGCTCGACAGATCGGGTGCGCTTCGCGCTCCAGCGAGACAGACAGCATCTCTCTTGGCTCCTGACTGCTCCTGGGAGAGCTTTTTCCACACCAGCCTGGAAATCGCCTGCTTTTTACTCGTTTAGTGAAAGCAGATGCTCTGCGCTCTTCCTCCCTGGGCCTGGCACAGCCCTGCCTAGAGCTGCCCACCAGTGCCTGGTCTAACCTCTGCTGCCTGCACCTGGAAATGGTGGGGGAAACCACTGCCCAAACAAGCCCCAATGCAAATCTATCAGGAGGATGGGACGAGGAGCTGGGCAGGTCTTTCTCGGGTGGCGCTGGCTTGAAATGGTCCATCCCCATGGCAGGATGGGCATGAAAGCCCCCAGCTCACCACCAAGGGCAGCCAACACATTTCTTCCAAAGAAACTTCCTACACAGTTTACCTGTCCCCCACTTAAACATGGGGACTTGAAAAGCCCATGCCACAGCATCCAATTCCCCAATTTCATTTATTTTCAAGCTGGGTGGAGGCAGCTGCGGGCTGAGAACTGCCTGACCTGGATTTCCACTCTCCCTTGGCTGGGGAGTTTTGCTCTGCTGATGCCTAATTACATCCAGGCAAATGTTATTCGTGGAGCTGGGCTCCAATCTCAGCTTCTAAATAAAGCCATTTGCGTGGTGTGGAGGAAGAGGAATGAACGGCCACAGGACCATTAACACTGGCATGGGAGTTAATGAGTCCTAAAGAAATCCTGCATTTCACTGGCTGCTTGGCAGAGTGGACCTGCTTATAACAGTGGTCTATCGAACTGCATCCTTTCCCTCCTCTTTTTAAAGTTACTTAATATTTTATGAACATCTGTAGGGCAAGGCATTAGCATCCTTCTCCACACCAGCCCTTGATAACTAACTTGCCATTTTTATTGCACATTAAATGTTTTATGAGAGTGATTGGGAAACCTTTAGAGGTGCTGCCAGTGCAATCTTCCTCGCTGTCCCCTCTGTACGGTGACAGCCAGCAGTGGGATGCATTGCTTGGGGGTACTTTTTCCTTCACGTTGCAGGTGGCATCTGAAAGTCTCCGACGGAGACCCTGTTCAGTGGGGTCCCCGCGCTGGGGGATTGCCTGGGCTGGACCTAGCAGTGCCTGCGGGGATCCCGGGCTGGGCAGGGGAAGACGCGGTGGTTGCTAGATGCGAGCTCGTGTGTGCGCAGGAGAGGTTTGCCGTCGGAGGGGCAGCGTTAGCGGGGATGACGGATGCGTGCAGCGGTGCGTGCTGACACATCTGAAGCCACGATCGCCAGGGGAGAGCAACACTGGGATACTCGTGGTGTCTCTGTTTCCTCCTAAATGAATCCTAAATTGGCAGTGATGTAAAAGGGAGGGAGACAGGGATTTTGGGCAGTGACCCCTGTGTCTGTGAGGTTATTTTGGCACTCTGCAGGAGCCCCCGTTTTACTACTGCTTCATCTTTGAGGTGTTTATGATCCGCTGGGCTCTGCTCTGAAATTACAGGTAGGGGCATAGGGTTGTGATGGAGGAATGGACCAGGACAAATGCAAATGTCTGCCTTTAATGCTAGAAGATAACTTATTTGAGCGTTCGTGTCCCTTTGACTTGATTTTCCAGGGGCTGGGATGCATGGCGGGCAGGAGGAGCTGGGGAAAGAAGCTCCAAGAGAGTACTAAGAGAACATGGAAGAGCAGAGAAAGGTTTTTAAAATATATAAACACAGGTATTCACATGGGAAATGTCATCCTAAGAGTTACTGGGTTTCTGTTTAATACTGAGAGTGACCTGTATCAAAACCTGTATCTCCTGCAATACCTTGCTGAGAAAGGGGAGGCACAAAAGGACCTGAGCCTTTGAGGAGGCGTCCCTGTGCCCAACTTCTGGGCTTTACCTTCTTGTGGATGCTGTACCCCAAATTTGGCACTGAGAATTCGGCGCTATAGGGTAGGTGAGCCGAGCCAGGATCCTATGAAAAGCCAATTTGCTGAGAGGGACCCCAGCTGCTTATTGTATCTGGCAAAACCTTCTGCAGCACTCAGGGGAGACACAAGCTTGAAATCTTAATTAAAAAGCAGAAACCAGGGCTTCATGCTAGGCTGATATTGTGACTCTCTTCCCTTTATGGACAATTCTTATGCAAGCTCCTACTGTGTCTGTGGAATTGCTAATTTAAAGGAAGCTACAGATTTGTGCAGTGCAGGGCCTGTGTCAGCAGTGTTTAACATGGGGAGAATGGAGGTGTGTGCTGATCCCTTTTGTTGTTAGGAACTTTCTTTTTATTACTTCCAATCCTTCCTTTCTTGTCCTCTGCTTCAGAAACCACCCAAAGGAACGTTGTCACCATCTGGGGTGCGTGGAGAGAGCACTGATAAAACAAAGCATCGCCATTCAGCACTAAAACTAAACTTAATGCCAAATAGTGATAAGGTCCATATCAGCAAAAGATACCAAGTGTGGGCTTCCCAGTGCTGAAGTCACCTTTGGAAGTTTGCAGGGGGAAGGGGACGGAGTTGTTTGGACAAATGCACAAGCATCTCTGACTGAGAAGGCTGAGAGCAGCATTTGAGAGACCTGTGGTTTGTTTTTTTGCTTTGACACATGCCTGGTGGAGACTTTGGAGATCCAGGCTGACATTGTCAAATTTGGCCCGGTTTATAACCAGCCTGATGTGACAGAGCTGTCCCATCTCCAGCTGAAAATGGACTGTGGATACCAGTCTCTAGAGAGGTTGGCTTTCTTTTCATGTCTTATTAGGGACGTACAAGCTCCTCTTTTGATGCATGACTTCTTTGAAAAATATTGCTTTACTTTCTCCATCTCTGGAAGAAAATAAAATCTTCTGTCCCATTAGATCAGTGGATAGAGAGAGATTTAGAAGGAACCTGGTAGTGATGGGAAAGCTAAACAGGCCTGAAAGTGCAGTTCTTTGGGATAGTGCTAGGAGGACCACATTTACCCAGAATTAGGGAGATTTTAGGGACAGGCTGCACTTTATGAACATAGGTGGCTCTGGGTAGAACAAGAGCTCCTTTGCAGATCCCGTGAGCACCTGGACCCTGCCACGCATTGGCCAGGCATGACTTGCAGTTCCTCACAGAGATTCAAGAAAGATTTGAGTGCAGATTGATGCCAGCAACAGATGAAATTCAAGATAACTTTATCTCTCCCCTTTATGGAGGAAGGACTTTTTCAGACAAGGCCTAATTCAATTGTGAAACTCACTGCCGGGGCCAGCGGAGACCAAAAGCAGAAATGGGTTTGAGAAGTCATTAGACAAATATGTACAGAAAAGGGCCGTCAA
>BOSO01004226.1:0-31267 GCA_018403395.1 Gorsachius goisagi
GTTGGAAAAGACCTTTAAGGTCATCAAGCCCAACCGTTATCCCAGTCCTGCCATCCCACCACTACACCCCGGCCCTGAGCACCTCGTCTGCCCGGCTTTTAAATCCCCCCAGGGATGGGGACTGGACCCCTTCCCTGAGCAGCCCCTTCCAGCGCCTGACAGTCCTCTCAGTGAAAAAAATAAATCAGGAGCATTACATTCTGAAGGTACCTGTTTCTTCCAACAACTGTATAAAGAGCCCAGAGTAATCGGCTCGGATATAGATTATTACTCTGTACAGGTGTACAATTTAAGTTGGGTGAGATAAGCGTCACCCAAAGATCCTGGTTAGCTACACGACATGTTCTGTAGGTAGGAAAATCAGCCACCTGCAATCCAAAAAATAAATGTAGTGCATTAGCTATGCATGAGAACGGCACTGAACGCAGCTGTCATTCAGCAGTACACCATGACTTAACTGCATACAGATGCCGATATATCGATATATTTTCCCCCTCTATCCCGGGTTGGCATCTGCTGAAACCCTTTGTGAAAATTATTAGCGAGTCAGCTCAACCTTCAGTTTTTCAGCCCACGGACAGGCACCTGTTTCTCTCCAGGCTACAATCCCACCGGGCTGGGTGAGAATCACCAGCACTTACCCCTTCCTACTCACTCCAAGGCCAGACCACAACGCACAGAGAATAATCTTTTTATTTTTTATTTGCACAACAGAAAAGCCACTCCTGGCTTTTTTTTTAAATTCTGTGCATGACTGACTTGTTGTGTTGCACAACCTCTGTGATTCCGCTGCGATTTTTTTTTAAGGGCTAGAAACGTTGCCTTTTGTTTTCCCTGGCATCGCCACATCAGTCTTTGAACAATGGGGTGGTATTTCCACAAAGACTTCTATTCCAGACTTCTCTCAGCACGGTGAGGCCTCGCCTTTCTGCACAGAGCGGGTGACTGGCTGTTAAGAGCAGCACGTGGTTGCCGTACAGTCGCTCGGTGTTTTCAGCGAGCTGGCCACGATCTTTCCTGCAAGTTACACAAATCCCACCGGAATGGGGAGCGTTAGTCCATAAGTTAAGTACGGGGCGATAAACCCGTTTGTATCCTCACAGCAATGGCTGGTGGCTTTGGCTTGAAACCCATCTTGTGGTGCGCCTGCCTGGAGGAACGCAAACGTTTCTACTGGCAGCTAATTCCTGTTAGCAATTTATCTGAACCTGCTGGCGAGTGACAGGGAAGGCAGGGAAATCTTTCATTTCTGGCGTGTCGCACCTTGCCGGTGCACAAAAAGGCGGCGTCGAGCATTTTAGAAATGGATTTTCTTTAAAGAAACTTAAGTTTCAGCAACAACCAGCTCCGTCTGCAAACGGCTCAAAGTCCCTTTGTACGAGCCTGTGTTTGTCCCGTGCCAAAACCTCTCCGGGAGCCAACGCTCATCCTCTCTACTTCAGGACAGAGGGAGGCGTTTGAACCTGCTTTGTTTGAACAGACATTTTGCTTGTCCAACAGGACGGTAGCCACGAGGTGTTAGCCCTAGCGAAATGCCACGCTGACAAACGGCGTAGCTCGGGCCGTCAGGCTGCGTGATTCCGGGTGCTGAATTCTGCATCTGCGGCTGGAATTACATGTTAGGAAATTACACGGTAGCTGAGATAACAGCTTGCTATTGACAAAAAGGGAAGATCCTGCTCCTGACTTCCTTCACCCGCCATCCACGCTCAACCTGGGTACAGACTCTATGCTGGCTCTGCCACTCCTCTGACCCTGTGCTGCTTTACCTTGCCACCCAGGCAAAAAAAAAAAAAACAAACCCAATTTCTTTTTGCCAGGTGAGTGTGGTTGAACCGGCTCAGCTAAACTTAATATATGACATCTCTCTAAAGGGGAGTTTTGCAACTGGCTTAAGCTGCTCTGGTCTAAGACAGCACTGTCCCCAAAAAGGAGCTTTCCCACCCATCGCTTGCCTGTTTTTTCTGAAAGGTCAAGCAACCAATACAATCAAGGTCAGTTTTCTTTCACACTTCCAGAGGAAGGCAGCAAGATCAATCAGTGGGGAGCGGGAAGGCTGTAGGACCATCTTCTGTGGGACACTTAGGCCAGATTAAACCTGCTGCAAATGTGCACGCTAACCTGAGTGAAGCGCTAGTGAAGGCACAGCAGCCTCTGGGTGTCAGCTGTGTTTATCCAATTAACTGTATGCCTCTCTCATTTGGCATGAACCAGCTAAAAACCAAGACCTATGAAGGTAAAACTACCAACACACTGGAGAAACCAAGGGGAAGATCGAGCATCTTTAACTCATCTTTCTAGATTCTGGTTGGCAGCCGCTCTCCAAGCCTGTCATGTCCAAGAAATTATATTCCTGCCACCTAACTTATCCTGTGAACTCCAGTCACATTTCTTCTGGACACCACCTACATCACCGCTTGTCTCTGGTTCGATCTGTTGGATGAAGAATTGCTTGGTTTTATTCTGCTTGTGCAAAGCTGTCGGCAGGGGTGCTGGTATACTGGTGGCCACCTGAGCAGCTTTTTATGGTCTGAAGTCTCCTGGGGGAAAAGGCGGACTACGGGTGATCGTTTTGCAGGGGACTAGGGATGGCCCTGGGTACAGGGCAGCCACGAGGTGGCACGCTGGGCTTTCGCTGCTGCGCCTGGCTGCTCTGAGAGCAAGTTATTCAAGAAAAGTAGGCAGATCTTCAGTGGAGTTACATAAAACAGCATTCCGGTTAACATCAATCCATCCTGCAAGAACAGGCTTTGATTTCCACATAAACGGTCGGTCAGATTTGAAGTTATTGTCATATGATTGAAATAGATCTCTTATGTCAGTCAGTCAAAGCAGAATGGCGAATGTGAGTCATACTTTGCAAAAAGCAGGAAGTTTGGGGGTTTTTTTGGCACAAATTTTTAATACAGAAAGAAAATCATACGGCTGTATTGCCATGTTTGTCTTTGGGATTTGTGAATAATGTTGTCCATGCCTTAGAGAAATGTTTCCAAAACAGAAGAGTAAAAGCTTTTAGATTATGATTGTTATTCCCTATGCCGCAGCTGTAAGGCATCTAGGAGGAGTCTAGAGGAAAATGTGTGCTTGTGTGAAAAATGTTAGAGCCCCCCTAAAATAAAAGGCTGCAGCGGGAAGACTGCTGATCTGGGGCGGGGGGGGGTGGGAGGAAAGACAAGAACATGAGGTAATACTCATGGGTGTGATAGGGACGCTTGCACAAGGCTGTTACTGTTTTGCCTTAAGCGTAATAAACCTTCATGAACCAGCACGAAGGGAGAAGCACAAGTCTACTTGTGAAGTATTCCGATATTCTGAGCCCTGCTGGGGTCTGTGGTCTGCCTCTACGCCCCTGGAGTAAGTAGTGGGACAAGAGGTTAAGTTACTGGGAAAAGCATGGCACAGAACTAGTTTTTCTACATAGTCTGGAAATATAATGGAGTTTTAAAATGTAAATATATGCGAGTTACCCTTCAATGTGACTGTTCAAAACAATTGCAAAGCAAGAAAGATTAATTTAAATGGGAACAGGTGCAGGGGGAGGGCTAGTGAGATGAACAGAGAGCAGAGAGCCAAAAGTGTAAGGGAAGAATAAAAGCCTTTGGCTTGGTTTGCCTAGCAAAACAGAAGGAATCTGATTGCTCTTTATAAACATATGAACGGGTAGACACTCAAGAGAGAGGAGTTATCTAAATAAAGAAAATATTAGCACAAGACCATATGGGTACAATAATAAAATGTCATTTAAGTTACCAAAAATGACATGAGCCGTTTGGCATGCGGCACAAGGTAAACCCTTTCGGACCTTGTTGTAATGAAGTAAGTAAAAAAACCCTGAACAACCAAAAACCTCTGGATTGCAATCCAGTGGTTGTCTGGGCAGCAGTGTTCACGACCTGACTTTCCATACATATGGTGCTTTAAACAAGCTCATCAGAAAATAAAGAGCACAAGCAGGAAGAAAAATGTAGGTAGAATTCTGAAAATGGCAGTTGCAAGCTCTTTAAAAAGAGTTCACTGAGCGATCAGAGCACCACAATTGCAAAATCAAGAGAGAAAATACACTGACAGTTCCTGGTTTATTGGTGGGCTGGAAAGAGTGATTAAAAATGAAAAATAAATAGCCAAAATGGGGAAAGCGGGAAACAAAAAAGTGTTGGTATAAATGAGACATTATGAGAAGCCGAGTAGTTATTGGAAGTGAAGCGCATCAAAGGAAATCCATAACTGGCAAGGCTAAATCCCAGAAAACCCTAGTAATGGTACAGGCCCATTACTAGATGGACATGATTAAAATGTCAATAACGACGCAGAAGCGTTCATTGAACATTTATGATCTGCGTTTGTAAGGAAGGGTGGATTACTTAACAGTGACGCCATGTCAGGCCATTACTACCCGATGTCTTCTAGGGATAACCGTGGCTGCGGAGAGCCCCTGTCTGTTGGCCTTCATCTTCAGTAAACCTTGATCCACCAGGGCAATTCCGGAAAGCTGGAAAAGTGCCGGGTTGGTCTCTGTCTCCAGAAGGAGCAGTTGTATGGTACGGAGTAAACGTAGATGTAAGCACAGCTCCTGGCTACACACCAAAAAAAAAAAAAAAAAAAAAAGTTGGCGGGGGACTCAGATTAAAGAATTAGTAATGCCGGTCAGAGATCTAATAGAAATCTCCTTTCATGCTTTCAGAAAGCAACAAATTCCATTGCCTCTGGAAGGGGTGATAAACTTTTTGAAGGGTTTTTACGTAGAAACGCACAGTATTTTAATTAAACAGGATAATAAAGCATCAGTTAAGCATATGTTAAACACTGGCCACATAGTTTGGGGTTTTTTTAGAACCGTTATACATCATTACTGGGTAAGGCTGCTTCTAATGGGCTCCCTCCAGGATGCTGCACTACACATGTACGCAATCACTTAATTTTCCTTTGGAAAGAAGCACAGAATCAACCCCCATACGCTTTGCAGGTGCCAGACGGTACGGTCCGGGTGGCAAAGGCCGTTATTCGAAACACGGTGACCCGGGGCCCCGTACGCCCGCCCGCTCGGCCCCAGCCCCGGCCGCCTCTCCTCAGCCCGCCCGGGGGACGCGGCGGGCCCCGCCCTGCGCGCGCGCCGCCGTTCCCGCCCGACGAGTCCATTCCGCTCCGGAGGGGCCCGTTACCCGTCGTCCCCTTTCCCTCCCCCCCCCCCCATCCCGCGCGCCGGGTGGTGCGCGCCACTGGCCCCGCCCTGCCGACGCGGAGGAGCAGCCACGTCTCCAGCCCGGCGGAGGGACGGCCGAGAAGGGGCGGGGCCGCGCCGCCCGGCGCTCCAGTCAGCAGCACGTGTGGCGCGCCCGCTCCACCAATCCGAGAGCAGGTCGGTGAATCATGCGCTTCCGATTGGCCGAGGCGGCGATCGAGGGAGGGGAGAGAGCGGCGTGACTCCAATTGGCCCGGCGGCTCTGTTGACAAACACCGCTCCTTCCCGCCCTCGCCGCCAGCTGCGCCAATCAAGAGGAAGAGGCGGGCGGAGCGGCGTGGCGCCGGCCCAATGGGCTCCCTCCCCGCCGCGAAGGGGCGGGCGGCGGTGTCAGGGGCGGTTGCGCGCGGAGTGCCGGTACGTGGCGGGCGGGCGGGGCGCGTGGCGGGGCGGGGCGGCGCGGGGAGGGCTGCGGCGCGCGGCGGGCGCCCATTCTGTGGCGGCTGGTGGCGTTGGCGGCGGCGTTCATGTCCTAGCGGCTGGCGGCGGCGGCGGGCGAGGCGGGGCCCCTCCATGCGGGGGCCGCGGTGCCGCAGCGCTCTGGCCGCCTTCACGTTACTGGTGCTGTTGGGGGTGGCGGCGGGCGGCCCGGAGCCGCCGCCGGGCGATGCCGCGGCTGTGGAGGCCGCTTTCGGGTTGGGGGCGGCCGCCGCTCCCGCCGCTCTGCCGACCGGTTCCGCTGACGTGACGGTGGAGGACGATGAGGCCGGCGTGGCCCCCGCGGCGCCCGGCGAGCAGGAGCCCGAGGAGAGCGGAGAGCCCCGGCCCGGCGGCAGGTGGGCGGGGGGGGTGTGTGTGAGGTGGCTGGGACGAGGGTCGGTGCCTGGGCCCGCTTCGGGGGCGGGGCGGCTGTCCGGTTGGGGGGTCGGTGCCGGGGGCTGCCGAGGGGGGCCGGCTGTCGGGAGTGTGGGGGGGGCGGGGGTCGGTGCGTGGAGATGCTGGGGAGGGGTTTAGCGCCCGGTTCGGGGTGCTTGGCGGGGGCCGGTGCCTCAGGGGAGGCGGGGGGGGCCCGCGTCCAGGCTTGGTGTCTGGGCCGGGGGGGGGGGGAAGCTGTGTCCAGGCTGGGAATCAGCAGCTGGGGGTGCTGGGAGGGGCGCGGTGCGTGGGGAAGGAGCTGCAGGGTCCCGGGGGTCGTGTGTGGGGAAGGGGCGGTGCGGGAGTGGACCCGGGGCGGGGGGGGGGGGGGCGCCCCGCCGGGGAGCGGTGCGGGACAGAGTCGAAGGGAATGGAGCGGGGAGAGTCGGGCTGTGGGTTGTTCGCAGGGGGTGCGTGGGGAAACGGGGTGCCGCAAGCCCGTGCGTGCGGCTGAGCTGCGGGGAGAGGCAGGGGAGCATCCGAAGGAGCGGGGAGAGGCCCCGGGTGGCAGGGCTGAGCCGGCGGGGGGGGCTGGAAGGGGCGCTGCGGGGATGGAGGGGCTGGCCCGAGGGGCGCGGCGGGGGCTGTGGCAGCGAGGAAAGGGCACCTGGGGACCTCGCCGCCACCGAGGGTATGCCAGGACCCCACCGTCGCTGGGGTGCTTGTGCTTGCGTGTGCTTGGTTAGTAGGGAGAAAGGGAGCCTTAATTCTTGCACGCATAAGCTGGCGGGTGTCACGCTGTGTGGCATCTGGCCGCTCTGCTTACCCCGCTAATACCAAGTCTCGATCCCCTCCTTGACTTGTTCCCGGGTGGCAGCGCTGTGCCTGCGGGAAGGAGACCCAAAAGCACTGCGGCTGTAGCCTAAACTCTTTCCGACACCGGCAACTCACAGTTGTTCAGAGCATCGTACCCCTTTCTGTCACCTTTTTAAGAAGATGCGGTTCTCTGGTTTACTTAATTGTCTGTTAAACACAGGCACTGGTGTATGCTTGAAGGGAAGCAAAGCATGCAAGACAAATTGCCGAACAAGTTTCAGGATATAACAAGGGGAAATAAAGTACTTAATAACCGCATGTGGCAAGAAGCTCTGGCAAAAGGAAGATTTTAATGAATGACTCAAGTGCAGAAATGTTTCTGAGCTGTTTCCAGTCTGTTTCTGAATTGGCTGAGAAAGATGGGGTGATAAACCACAGCCAGAGTTCAAAGGAAGAAGAGCATGACTAAATGCCTACTATATTTGAGAACCTGTTCTAGAAATGAAAAGCCCAAAGCTTTTTGTTAGTATACCCGAGCATTCACTTAGAGCAAGAAACTGGCCGGTAACTTGGCATCCTGTTTTCTTTGAGGAAAATCTATTCACCTATTGGCAACAGGATCACTCTCTTGTGTATCAGGTCATCAAAATCCTGCTGAGTTTGTTACGATTCTACTGTATTCAGTTTTTGAATAAGACCTTCGTTTATTTAGCCCTGAAAATACTTGAGAATGAATTTTCTGTTTGACTACTAGAGCTAAGTAAAGTACACTAAAGATGTTCAATTTAGTAATTTAAGCCTGAGATTAAATGTAGCTCTTCTGTAATTGATTGGTGCATAGGAATAGATTCGCTGTCATCAAATAAAAATAGAATAGCTGCCTGGCTGTAGTGTTTGCCTGCATTTCTTTTATTTTCTTTTATCTGTCTTTGTGAGGTCTCTACTCACCTCAGCTAATTGTTCTTCAGCAATAAAATATCAATGTAATATAACACGTCAGTATAATCTGAAAAGAAAACAACAAAACCAAAACCCAAACCCCAGCTGGTTTTGTTATAGGCAAATGAATGTAATCACCTTGGTTTTGAGGATTTTTTTAATTTCCTAAAAGAAAATGTGAGGGTTGGTGAATTACCATGCTCTTTACATACAAACACACCGGTTTTGAAATTGGAATAGCTGTTTAGAATTGAAGTTTGTCAAACAGCTGTATTTGCATTGTCCCAAATGGCTTCTGAGGTTGAGGGTATGTGACAATTGACTTATTGCACACTGGGCCACAAATCCGCTTTTTGGACAAGGGTATTAGGTTGGTGGGGGTTTTTTTAAAACTGAAACAGGAATAGTGGTATATGTTGTACCAAAATGATAAGTTCTGCTTTGTTTTTCTAACAAAACCAACTTATTTGAATAAATACGAAGTCTTTGTGTGATGAAAGCGTGTAGTTGAGCTAAATAAGTGTTCCTCCTCTATCCTGTTTACATCTTTCCTTGCAACCTTAGCCCTTTTCTGCCGTTCATAGGAAAATCAGGTACCTTCACTTCGGTAAAGTAGAACAGAGCTGTGCTCAGGCCACCTGATCTCAAGAAGCAGGCTCCATTCATGATGGGATATAAACAATGGTTTTAAGGCCCAGGACTGGCCTTTTGTCAATGTTTGTGGAAGTTAGTAGTATATATTTTGCATAATTTAAAGGGGGAACTTTATAAGTGCACTTCAATAACAAGCTCATGTTTGTGATCGAGAGAGGAGAGGAAATGGTAAGAAAACATTTTCATTTAACCATGGAGGCTGTTTATAGATGGTAGGGGAAGTATGTCCAGACATGTTTTCGTATTGACATGATGCAAGTAAAATCTGTCTGTATAGTATTAGCTTAGTCTCTGCCAGCTGCTGTCATTACAGGTATCTTCGTATGCACTGTGGTGTACTGCTCCCTTGCTTTAGTCCTTCTGCTGGCCATCTGCAGGGGCTCAGAAGGGATCATCATCTCCTCCATCACTTGGTTCATAGTATGTGCTGCTGCAGCAGCTAGAGGCAAGGTGAAGTACATAAGTGTCTTCACTGTTTTAGTGATGTTTGTTTTTCGGGTGCCATTGGATCCTGGGATTTAAGTAACTGCCTAGTTTGGAGTGATTCCTTTCTGTATCTTTTGCTCTGGTCCAGGCTCGTGGGGACTATTGCAATTCTGGTTTTGTGTTGGTGGCTTTTTTTTTTCCCTTCACAAGTACGTGTGTGACATGATGCATTCCCTAGTATACTCTGTGTTTTATGTTCAAGAAATGTCTTGCCATTTTAGGAGTTAGCAGCCTTGAAGCTGTTTGTCTCTATCCTTCTTGATTCCTTGGCATTATAGTTGTGACTTTTGACCTTTTTACCTGTGACCTTAAGTTGGATAATGTTTTGTGTTTTGTGTGGGATGGTATGCAGAATTGAGGTCTGGTTTGGTAGCGTTCTTAGAAGACTTGTCTGTTGTTGGAAGCTGGCTTCTTCGGTCAAGGTAGTCTTTAAGCTTTACCTCAGTCAGGAGGTGGTGTTGATAAAGCTGGTGATAAGGCATTGTTTTGCAGGGAATAACAGTTTATCAGGCTTAGCTGAAGTAGAAGCTAATGCGGGAATTCCTTTTCCTTGCAACTTACCGATTAGGTGTCCCAAAGATGCATTCATTTATTAGAGTTTAGTGTAATGGAATTGTAGGTACAGTCCTAACTTCTTTGGTCAGCAAAGGCTTGCAAAGAGATGGCTTAGAGGGCAGCTCTTTATTCTTGAATCGTAGCCATATTCTACTGGTGTTTGTAAGAATTGGGCTTAATAGGCTACAGTAAACTTAGGATATAGCACTGTGGGGTGACAAAAAGCAAGTTACCTGTCTGTTTTTAAGCTCTGAAATAGTTTCCTGAAGTAGTCACCTAAATTGCTTTTATCAGAATGTTAATCTAGTGATTAGACTACCTGAAAGATGGGAAGATCTCTTGTCACCACTTCGTACTCCCAGTGCACAAAGCTACAAGCAGTAGAAGCTCACAGAGAAAGGGGGGAACCTGAAAAAAGGAAAATCGGATAGTGAGAAAGCATAACACTAGCGTGGGTCTAGGGCACATGTAGATAAATTGCAGATCTTATACCAATGAGAGTTCAAGTGACAGGATTTTAACTTGCTGGAGTCTGTTGGAGATGGGGAGAACAGGTATTAAGATATTCATTTCTAAGAAAAATAGAGTAAGTCACGAAGGATTTTATTACAAGAGTAAGGATTTTTTTCATTTTTTTTAACGTGCAGGTTTATTGAAGAACAAGATGAAGACGGGGCCAGAAACATGATTATTTAGTTCGAAATGAGTCCGTCATTAAAAAAGCAGAGAGAAATGAATGCTTTTCTTGTACCTAGTCCCAGTTCTAAAGGTAGCCACATGCAAGATTTAGGTATAGTTGAGCCAGTCCTGTTATTACGTCTCATCGAAGTGTTTGCTCAGTAGGTGGAGTTTGTGAAACAAAGTCCACTTAGAGCTGGTGGCCAAGTGGACTAATAAAGTGTACCGTTGCACCCAAGAGAAGCCAGGATTTTTAGGGTATGCAGAAGCGGTTGGTTAAACCAGTTTCTTAAAGCATGTGGTATTGCTACAAAGGTTCCCTCTGAAGGCATGATTTCCCACCCACCCCGCTTTCCTAATCAGCTAAACTTAAAACGTAGGTGCAGTTACACCACGACGCAGGTACAGATTCCAAAACTGCTCTCTTGGGTGGTGGCGGTGAGGCTTAAATAATGAGCTGAGTTGGGAAGGCTGAGGTTTGCATCTGGTGGGGAAAGATAATATGGAAAGGTAAGAGACAAAGACATAAAACGTTTGTTACTTTTTGTAACTTGAGGGAGAAGTCAAGCGGGGAGAATTAGATAAAGGAAAACAATGGGAGTACATGGGAAGGAAACATTTCAGTGTGATTTTTAGGATTTTTCTTCTGCACAGTGTTATTGCCAAAATTCCCTCCATTCTAGCTACATTTCTACCTTTTTTTATAACCTAGCTGTCAGCTGGATCAACATAAAATTTAAAGAGACCCACTTGAAATAATATTTTTTTGCAGTGCTAGAGGACTCCAGATAAATTGTTTTACCATAAAGCAAACAGATTCTGTTAAATGTGTGTCCAAGGCCTTTAGTGTGTGAGCACCTGTTTACGGTGCTTGAGAATAGAGTCTCCTGCAGTCCAGTTTATTATTAACTCGGTCTTGGTTTCTGTACAGTTGGAATAATTGTATGTACTCGGCTTATAAAAACTCATGTATTCTACTGTTCAAATATTTGCACAATTGGTATTTTTCTAACAGTTTCTTAAACTAAGCTTTTGGAGGAATGTAATGCTTGGCCACCTTCAGAAATAGGAGCTGCTATGTTATTTTTGGTACATGTTAAAGATGTATTTCATTTTCTATTTATTAACAATATAGTTCTATAGTACGGTAGAAGGTCCTATAAAGGTGGTTTATGTTTACATGTAAAACTGCAATGACCTCTTTACATGACCTTTGTTATAGGCAATGTAATAAGCCGCTGTCCTTGAACATGTTCTTAAGATCATAATTTTAGTTTTTTTCCCTCTTTAAAGAAAAATGATAGTCCCCATCATTTCCTCTCTAAATTTCAGCTTAATACGCTGGCAACTTCGGACAAGTGAATATATTTGGCTTCAGTTCTACACAATAATTTAGTGTTCCTTATTGTCTAAAGTATGATTCGTATACATGCCTGTGTGTGCGCTACCTCCCTCCCACCCTTTCACCCCCACCCGAAAATAGTTAATTTACCCATCAGGTTTATTTGCACAGTTCCTTATCCTCATTGAAACCAGTGTCTATAAAGGTCCTTCTGGGTCACTAGATCCAGCCCCCCTCAGAGCAAGCAGTCTGTAAAGTAATCAAGCTCTACTCCCACAGCCTTTGAAGATTGGTTGAGCCTGCTGCAAGCCAAAACTGCCAATACATCCCAGCTTTTTCAGGTCAGAGTGAAACAATCCTCAAGGAGAAAAAGGCCCTTCAAAAATGCCTTGTCAGTATTTTGTCCCTGAAGCGTTGTTCAGTTTTTTGGTTTGGTTTTTTTTTTGGCTTGGTTTTTTTTTATTCTAGCCCAATCAGAAATGTTTATTCTAACTGTACTGCTGTGTAAGAAACAAGATTTAGTAAAATTGATGAGCTTCAGGAGCTGTAGAAATCAACATCTAGCCTGCCATTACCATGCATCACCAGACAGATAGGCTGCTTAAACCCGAGGCTGCAGAAGGCAGTTTGCTTGCTTTGTTGCCTGCAGACGTTGGAGGTTGTTTTGTGTCCTGTGTGTGCCTTCGGTGAGACTTGTTTTATTCTAAGATTTGTCAAATCTCCAGGATTTTGATGTTTCATCCAACTAAGTTGTTGAGACTTACTTATTTCTTATGTACTGATTTGCTGGCTTAATTGTTTCAGGTTTTGCTTGTTTCAAAAGGATGTATTAAAGATCAGTGTGGAAGGGACTGGAAAAAAATAGGATCTATACTGTTCACATCAGTATCTTGCAAGATGATCTCATTCAGTGTTCTAGTGGTTACACCTGCATGTGGGAGCAAAAATCAACTATCTTCCCCTGAAACTGAACTCTGAAAGTGCCTTACAGCATGTAAATTAGTTTGACAACCAGCCAGAGACTTCAACTTTTCCACTCTCTCTTGTTGTTCTAGGTAGAGCTACCAAGTGAAATTGCCATTTTGCAGAATGTGTAGACTTAACTTTAAAGTTGGGGTTGCTCTGTGTTAAATACAGGAAAAAAGCTAACGGAGAAACTCCATGCTTCTATAGTTTTGACTGTGAATGCTTCCAACTTGCAGATCTCTAGTAATTATCAGCACTTTGGATGGACGCATTGCTGCACTGGATCCAGAAAACAGTGGGAGAAAACAGTGGGATCTGGATGTGGGATCAGGTTCTCTTGTGTCATCCAGTCTCAGTAAACCAGAGGTAAGGCTTAATCTCTTTCCTGATCAAATCTTTAAAAACAGAATATTCTGTAACAAAACGAATGCAACTTCCTCCGTATTTGACAGATGTTAAATAATGCAGCAAACTTAGTATGGATAAAGTTTGATAGCTATTGTCAAACTTTTTTTTTGTAGTGCTTACATCATGCTGCCCTTTCAAACTAGAGTGTGTCAGCATTTTAGTCTTGCGATTGACGTATGTGTTAACTATCAAACCGGATGATGTAACTGAGTTTGGGAATTGTATGCAATTGCTGATTGAAAACAAGTTACTTGTAATTTGAAGCAAATGAAGGGATCACCTGCTTTACTAGAGTATGTTATGGCAAGTACTGGCTTTTTTTTTTCCCTCATGAAAAGCAGAAGTCCTTGTGACTTAATAAATGGACAAAGGATGGGTTTTTTTTTTTCTACTAGATAAGCGGGCTGCCTATGAGATAGAATGCGTTAGCAATAAAATAGAGCGCTGAAGGTCACCCTGAAGTACTGAGTGGTAAAGAGTTGCATCACTTGCTGATGAATTGTAAGAAGGAAATCGAAAGAGTTAAGTTTCTTGTTTGGTGCTATTTCCACCACCAGTTTGAATGAACTTAGGCTAGAAATTAGAAGGAAGTTTTTTTGCTATTTTTTTTTTCTGCACTCAAGAAGTGAGATCTGTGAGTCATTCTCTCCTAGAATTAGGAGGAATAAATATACCAACTAAGAGGTAATTTGTGGTGATGACAAAGTGCATGGTCCTTCACTGTCATGGATGGTTGGATTTGATGACCAGTCCTATATCATGCTTTTGCATGATGAGCATCAGAGAATGAAAGTTGAATTTTGGGGTATTCAGACTGTACAAGCTTCTTGCTTGTGGTTCTTTGCTGCTGTCTAATTTACATGACCTCTGTTTTGGTATAAAGAAGTCTAAGGAAAGATTTGGCCTGTTGCTGTGGTAATGTAAGTATGAGAGCTAGTAATAAGTATCTCAGATTGCAGAAGTAATGTGAATCTCAACTCGCATTCCTTTGTTTCTGAGAGAGAATTTTATTTACGGATGTAACTTTTTGAGTCTTGTTCAGTTGTATTTTTGTGTTTAAGAAAAAAACACTGTGGGGAAAGAAGAACTTTCTTAAAAATACGTTCTAGAATAGAATTTAAAAGAATACGAAAGCTGTAAAGAGAACTGTAAAGAGCTTTGTGAAGAGGAAGGTGCCAGTTATAAACTGTGGTCCTTCACAAATGTTTTCAATACTAGCTACTTAAAATGCTGTTCTGTTATCTGTTCCTGCAAAGTTTCTAATGACCACTGTGAAAATACAGTAACAAGCAATTATAAAACACACATCTGAAATATGTGCAAATATAAACTTCATTTTTCAGTACAAATTAAGACATGAGCCCAGGTTTTTAAAGGTTTCAATAATGCAGACATTTAATACTATAGTAGTTTTGCAAATCTAGGTATTTGTTGCTCAACTGATCTGCCCAGAGTTTTGATCTTTTTCCAGCGTAGTATGACTGTAAAACTTAAAGGTTGGTGCTTAGACAACAAAAATTGTAGTTTGTCCATGCAATATTTAATTTCCCTTTGTGACTACAGGTTAGTAGGTTGTGGGAGTCATATAAATACACTTTTAAAGAGCGTTTGTTATCCATACAGGAAATTTTCAGACGGGCTTTCAAATTGTTGCATTTCTACAACTGTGGCCAAAGACACTGATGGATTTTGGCAGTGAAGATGCAGAGCCTACGAAAGAACTAATTTTGGAAGTAAAACTTCATTCTGGCCTTTTAGAAGCTGTTAAGCATTATGAATATAGGCCTTTTTAGACTTCCTGTCATGTCAACAAGTGCTCTTAAGCTAAGACAGAATTTAGCAAGAAACAAAAGTGATAAATGCTCCAAATAAGTTACACTTAAACATTTAAATGTTTAAATGTTTAATCTGCTGTCAGTGCCAGATGAAAGACTTCGTGCAGTGAATCTAGATGCTACTTGAGTGAATAATTTGCCTCATTAAAGTTGTTGGCATAATTCTGTTCTGGGTCAAAATATTAAATTCATTGAAGTCTCAGAGTCCATTATCTCCCCTCTCTACAGTATTTCCTCTCTGATTTGGGCATGTGGCATGTTGAGCTTTACTCTCCCTAACTATTGAGGCGGCTGCTTCTTCTTCCAACATTCTAGAGGTAAAAAAGGTCTCTGTGCTTACAACCACGATACTATCTTCATCGTAAAGTAGTATCATCATGTAAGCTGTTAACCTACATCTTGCAAGAAATGGCAGATGATAAACACTTTTTGTGTTTACACTTACAGTGTTAAAGACTTGTGTTCTTTCAGAGTGAGGGAAGTGTGTGCTGCAGTGTCTTAATTGTTTTGATGAGGGATTTTTTTTTAACTATCTTGAGTGAGAATGCAATGAACTGTAGTTCTAGGTCCCAGTGCAAAAGCATCAATTTAGTTTCCAAGTGCCTTTTAAGAAAAGACATTAGATCTTCAAACTTTCCATGTTTAATAGAACAGTAGTTCTATTACTTCCTTTGCCCAACTGTAAAATGTCAACTTGGCTGTCTGGAGCTCATGTGTTAATTAGGAAAGTGAGGTAGTAAAATTTCAAATGTTCCAGCAGCTCTGTCAAACACTTCAGATCTTGAAACTACTGCTTAAGACACTGACAAGTGAGATGTTCATCATTTGTCATGTGAACAGATCAATTAGAAAGGAAAGGCTGCTGAACTACTAATTGTGTGTCTGGGTAACTAAAACGGTAAAATTCATTCCTTGGCTCTAAGCTCCAACATAAACAATCATGGTCAGGGTGCCAATGCTGTGAAAAGGTATGACTCTGCATTTCAGTCTTGTGCACAAGAATTTAAAAAAAATTGCTTCCCTACCCATTGTGTTAAAATTAAAATCCCTTCTTTATAAAAGCTGTATGTTTACAACTCCAAGATTTCTTGTGACTTGCACATAAAGATTGCTTGTTCAAGTTCAAGGTAAGATCACTGAATCTCAACTTTTAGAAAAGGGAGCTTACTTTTAATGAAAGTGCTTTAATTTATATTTTCAAATTTAGCTTTGTAATGAATGCAGGAGGGACAGGATGCCATCCAGAGAGACCTGGACAAGCTCGAGAAGTGGGCCCGTGTGAACCTCATGAGGTTCAACAAGGCCAAGTGCAAGATTCCACATAGGGGTTGGGGCAACCCCCAGTATCCATACTGGCTAGGGGGTGAAGAGATTGAGAGGAGCCCTGCCGAGAGGGACTTGGGGGTGCTGGTGGATGAAAAGCTGGACATGAGCTGGCAATGTGCGCTGGCAGCCCAGAAGCCAACCATACCCTGGGCTGCATCAGGAGAAGCGTGGTCAGCAGGTCGAGGGAGGGGATTCTGCCCCTCTGTTCTGCTCTGGTGAGACCCCACCTGCAGTGCTGCATCCAGCTCTGGGGTCCTTGGCACAGGAAAGTCATGGACCTGTTGGAGTGGGTCCAGAGGAGGCCACAAAAATTATCTGAGGGCTGGAGCACCTCTCCTGTGAGGACAGGCTGAGAGAGTTGGGGTTGTTTAGCCTGGAGAAGAGAAGGCTGCGGGGAGACCTGATTGCGGCCTTTCAGTACCTAAAGGGGGCTTAGGAATAGGACAAGGGGTAATGGTTTTAAACTAAAAGAGGGTAGGTTTAGACTAGATATAAGGAAGAAGTTTTTTTATGATGAGGGTGGTGAAATGCTGGCACAGGTTGTTCAGAGAAGTGATAGATGCCCCATCCCTGGAAACCTTCAAAGTCAGGTTGGACGGGGCTCTGAGCAACCTGATCTGGTTGGAGATGTCCCTGCTCATTGCAGGTTGGACTAGATGGCCTTTAAAGGTCCCTTCCAACCCAAACCATTCTATGATTCTGTGAATACGTTGTCTGTACTTAGAAGAGAATACTTTTGGGAGAATCAGTCTGTTAAAATAATGATGCTTAATCCTAGTGAAAATAGAGAGCTGCCTCTCAAGCAGTGGAAATGGTTCATAGCACATCATTATGAGACTGTTGTTGTTTAGTAATGAGGGTGACGTGTCCTCTTACCTGCAAAGCTTTATACTAAATTACTTAATGGGCTTCTGTCTTTCTTTTATGAAGATCTATGATATGAAAGAAACTCAAGTGTGAACTTGCCTGTACGTTAAAATGACCGGCCGGTAGTGACTGGCATGACTGATGGGACAGGGGGAGGCTGAAGAAGAGACGGAGACAGAAAAAAGCCTGCTAGGGGATGGATAAACAGTGGAGGTAGTCCTGTGAAAAAGCTGCTAGCTGAGTTTGATGAGAAAGGGGAAAATAAGTGGGATATTTGATGGTGATGATGTGAGAGTAACAGCTTAAAAATACATTTGCTGCTGTGACACGAGTTTTCTTTGCACTGTCGGGAAGGCTGTGGGGAGTTCAGGCTGATGGGGCAGCTCAGGCTGATGGGGCAGCTCCAGTTGTGGTAGCTTCAGTGCTCTGAGCAGAGGCTGCGCTGGGATGTACTTGACAAAAGTAACTGCGTTGGCTCACGATTTGCCTGTTACAGACTAATCCCTGAGTAAGCATCTTATTTCCTTATTTGAGAGATTGGGGATCATGGGACAAAATGAGTTTCAGTCCACAAGGCTGACATTTATAGCAGTGAACATCCTAATCCCTCTAAAGGTTCTCAGAATCTTTGAATTGCATTGTATATATATTAAACTCTTCCTATATTTTCCTTGTGATAGCCACATAAAATAAACTTTTCTACAAACTCGGAAATCTGTGTGATCTTTGGGGGGGGGCATAAGTGGCATATATTTGTGGAATAGGCCACTACTACTTTTTTTTTTTCCTCCAGAGAAAAGAAGTTTTATACTGAAGTCAGCTGAAAACTAACTGCATGGTAGGCAAAGCGAACCCATAGAGATCTTCAGCAGATTGCTCCTTTTTTACCCTTTAGAGAGGACAGACTGATGCTTAGAGCAGTGAGTTGAGAGAGGATTTTGAAATCTCCAAAGCTCCCCTAGTGACAAGATTTAATGTACAGTATGAATGCATCTTCTTTCTTTTTTTATTTCCCTGTATCAGCATCATAAAAATTTTCAAATTCTCAGTGCTTTGATTCCCCAAAAGAAAAACTAAATACTGCTGTGAAGTGTCCAGGCACTTGGGAATCCCTTTAAGGTACTGACTGCCTGCACTTCCCTGCACATCGGGTAAGGTAACCTCTGGACCCGGTCAGGCCAGAGAAGAGCCAAAAGCTGTCCGGGGTTGCTTTGGGAAGGTGGGGAGAAATTCGGCATGTCTCATCCTTGGGCCTCTTACACTTTGGCGCAGAAGAAATTGCAGAACCCACACTGAAGTGGGTCAGGGCAAGACAAGAGGTCAGAATGCCCTCTGAGGAGCTTGAATTGTGATTTTTGTAATTTTTTTTTGGGGGGGGGGGGGGAGGGAGAAGGTTCTTTTATGTGTGCTCCCAGAGGTTAGGGAATGGTAAATAATTTACTCATCTCTTTGAAAGAGAGATCTTGAGCCATCAGTTTTAGGAAAGTCACACCCACCACTTAGGGCACCCCTACAGCAGCATTTTGTTAGCCCAAATAAAAATGAGGGTTTTGGTTGGTCCGTGGCTTTCTACTTCGGTTGTTTTTCAGTGAAGTCACTGCCTGTAAATATCATCTGAGGAAAAGCTGAGATATGTTTGTTTTGGGCATGGGTGGGGAATACTTAAGACTGTCAGTCAGATTTGTTTCAGTACTTTCACTCTAAAGGTTATTATACCAGCTGTTGAATACAGTGCTGAATATTATGGATTTCTATTAAACATGTATAAATCTGTTCTGGCTCTGCTAACAGTCACTGGACAAAACAAAAAAGATTGATTTCAAACTACAAAAACACTCTGAGCAAATGGCTTTCTCTCTGGCTTTCTGTTTAAAAATGAATAGGTCTGTATAGCTCACTAGTGTTAATCTTAACTTTTAATGTATTTGTGCACCTTAAAACATCTGGATGTATCATCCACAGAAGCAATCTTTACTGCTTAGCGCTGGGAAGAGTCTTTGTGCACCGAACAGGCTGCTTGCAGGAGCAAACGCTGTGCAGTGGGCTCAGACTTCCATACACAGAGAATAACCAGTTCCTTCTCTTAAGGTTTGATTGTGCGAAAAACTTTGCTTTAGAAAGTTTTACTCAAGGAAGTGAAGAATAAAATTTTAAAAATTTCTATTAATGCTGTGAAATTACTTTCCAGCTGTAATATGTTGTGGACAGATGTAAAGCCCCAGATTGCCACCTCTGTTCAAACAGGCAGAGTGTAGATCAATGGACTTGTCGTTGAGGTGACTAATCTGAGGAAAATCCGTTTCCTTGCAGGTAAGGTGGTGTAACTTTAGTTGTCTGGAAGAGCATTGTAGTAGAGTACCTCGTGTCCTGTAGCTGATCCTTATTTTTGTGTGCTACTGAGATGGGTGTAGAACCACTGGATGCTTTGATAGCTGGAGGTGTCATTCTCGCAGAGGAAGACTGGGGCATTATCCAGTTCTCCATCATGCAGGTTTTCTGTAATAGAAATGGAATTAAAGTGTACTAAACAAAATACAAGATGTGGGGATTGATTACAACAATTTTGTTGAAGGTTGGAGGTGACCAGTTTAAAACTTAAAATACCATGTGCTAAGAGATCCTGTGACAGGTTGTCAGCTGCCATCTCGATTCCTCTGCAGGGGAAGGAAATGTGATCCTGCACTGCCTGCGGGTAGAGAGAGAGATATTAGTGTCTTAAACGGTCCTGGAAAAGCTCATAATGAATAAGAAGTGAGTGTACAGAATTGTACTTCAAAGGAAGATAAATTCTAATTGCAATTGAGGCAGAGAAGGCTTATTAGGGCTATCAAGGGGAGTGGAGCCTGTGTTCTGCAAGAATAGATGTGACTGCTCTTTAACTACACAGATGTATTACGATCTCTGATGACACAAGCACTTCTTTTCATTTCTGTTGCTGGAAACGTTCACGGTGTGTGTGTGGCCGTAAAGAGGTGACAGGCTTGGGAAACTTGCTGAAGCGATCCATGAATTTCTGAGTGTAGATCTTTGCTGCTTTCTTGGTGAAACAAAACACTAATAATTTATTATTTTCCTGAAAATAAATGTGTGATGATGTTTAGTGGACAAAAAAATCACTGGCAAAAGACTAATCGTTTTAAGATATTCGGATAGCTACAAGTTGTGCTTTTCTAGGAAACACAACCAAATTTTTAATGTGAAGCGCTAAACCTGTGGAGAAGGGGAATTGCTGTCAGACGCCTGAGCTGTGTTAGTCGTTTGTATGATGCAGCATTATGATTTTTGTCAGGGGGACAAGTAGAGCTATAGCTTAGACAAGTGGTCTTGTGTATTAATCAAAACTGCACATCTTCAAAGGCAGTCATCCTAGCTCAATGTCACGTTCGATTAAAAAAACAAAAGACTTCTTATCACTGTAGCTTGGTGGCTTTCTTGCTGACACTTGGTGTAGTTAGCACTGACAAAGTGCTGACATGTGTCCTCTAACTCACACTGTAAGGATGCTGGGGGGGGGAGATGAAAACTTCCGTTATCAAACTCTTGGGAAGCTACAGAATGAGGTCTTGTGGTTTGCATGATATCGGAGTGCTCAACCCCAGTCCTCACAAGTGATGCTCTGCCTTGAACAGGTCACTCTGGGCTAATGTTTATGACCAACTTTCATCTGTCACGTGCACAGACATGGTCAAAATTGCTGCAAATCTTGGAAAGGATGTTTATTATCAGCTTGCTGCTCTGTTGTTTAGCTTGTAGCTTGTGATTTAATTACATACGGTACACTGCATGTTTTGTATTTGCTCTTAAGCAGTTCCAGTGTTTACAGATATTAAAATGGCTCAACTCTAATGATGCCTAGACAAATACCTGTTTCAGTACAGGGAGTGGATAACTTAGCCATTTGGAGCTCAGCTTACCGAAACACAACAAAGTGATTTGCTCTGCCCTAAACCCTTTTTGAACTTTCAAAAGTCTGTATCTTTATCTGCAAAAGTGCCTGTTTCAAGTGCTAAGCATTTTAGACAGTTTAGTACATCATTCCTCCAGCAGCACAGCCGCTGACATCTCATTTCTGAATTTCTTCTGGACTTTGTCCTCCGTATGCAGGTAACTAATAGTCTTTCTGTCAGAGTCACTGTTTTCTACTTTCTTTGCATCCTTGAAAGAGGAGACTGTGCATTTGCCATGTTGCGTTCCTCTGTATTGGGCTGTGCTTTCCCATAGGAGTTGCTCTGTGACTTAATTTTTCAAGACACACGGTCTCCATGTCCTTAGCTAAAAAAGCACCCTGTTGAGGCAGGGCCAGAGGAAGAAACACACACAGTGTGGGAGAGATCAGCTTAAATCCTGGACCCCCAAAGTGACAAAGGCATCTGCTACTGCCTGTTCTCCCCATCTCTGAAGAGAAGCCTCTTGCTTAGCTCCCAGGTGGTGCTGTAGGAGCCCAAGTAGAATGCAAGCATTGGTGGCAGGGTGGAGGTGGTGGTCAAGTTAAAATACCGTCTTAAAGCGTCCCAATGCTGGAACAGTGCCAATTTTGACACGGTGGCTAATGAGCTTCTGTATAGGGCCAGCTTCTGTAGAGGCAAGGTTCTGGGTAACTTCCATTTTCTTCTCCCTTATGTGCTGTGAGTTTTAGGGAGCTCAGTGATGGGCTCAGTAGCAGTAGCTCTGGTTTGTTTTGGGAAGGACTGCTCTAAGTTCCAGAAGATGGTTGCAGTCTTTTCTTATTAATAAAATTTGCCACATTAAAGAGGGGGATGGAATAATGTCAAAATAAAGTCTTTCTTAAAGCACTGTGAGGTTTTTTTATTATTATTAAGGAGAACAGTTTTTAAAAGTCTGTTACCATGGCAGCAGAGCAGGCTGGCATCTCTGTAGTCAAAACCCCAAGTCTTGTTTGACTATGATTAAAGTAACGGTGGTATTTTAGTTTGCTAGTCTTCAGAAGAAGGGTCTGTTTGATTGCACAGCAAACAGTATTGGAGACCTGATCTCTTTGAAGCTGCAGAGGTCTAGTTAACACACTGCAGTTCCTCTGTTTCCCTGCATGGCTGCTCAAGGGAGGGCAGAGTAGGACTAATTCTTTAATTGCAAGCTCAAGGCGAGCAAGATACTGTGCCCCTGATGCTGGAGAGTGTAGTTCTCAAGCTACTGAGCTGCTGTCATCTGTTGCTATTTGTAGTGTTTGTATAAAAGACGATTTTGTCGGGACCCTGGTAGCTTACACCTGATCAGATTTTAAGATCTGAAGAGTTCAGACCAACCTGAACAAGGGATATCTCAAGACCTTGCCCTGTGTGTGTATAGCTATCTCACCTGAAAAATCTGTAAACATTTATAGTAGGGATACCTGTATTACTGTACGCCTATGATTTATTTTTTTTTTTTAATGTGGAACATACAATGATGGCTTTCTCTTCCCCAGATTTGTTTGTGCAAACTCTTGTTTCCGCCCTTTGGAGTGAAGCTGCCACATGTGTCTGTTAATATGTTGCCTGGATTCATTCTAAAGGGGTTTAAAAGACATAGTTCTCACGGAGAAGTAGCTTTCTTAAAAACATGCCTGGTGTTGGCTTTGATCCTGTTTGTTACAGTGATCCTATTGTAGAGATAATCATAGAGGAAAAAAAATTGGTACCCTTATCATTTCAGATCATATAGATTAGTCTTAGTTAATTAGTAACTGGAACAAAGCTCTCGCAGTTTAGTGTAAGAGTAAGGTTTGAAAACCACAAGCTGAAGTGTTAGAAAAACATAGAGACATAACACTTCCTATTCTAAGCAAAATATTTTACCTGTGCTTAGTTATTTCTTTGGAGTTGTTGGAAAGTCCAGCCCATCTGAAAACAATAGTTTTGACTGTTTTGGCACCAGACTTCTCAGATGTGTCTGCACGTGAGCAGGCTTGATTTTTGCTTCGTGTGATAAAGCGTGTTAGGCATGGGAAATGAATGTCACACTTACTGTTAAACAGCTCATGGAAGCTTTAGTACTTCAGCTTGTTTTGATCTCTGTTTACACGATTTTTTCTTTTTTTTTTTTTTTTCCCCCCTCCATTGCCATAAATCAGCAGCTTTCTTCCTGCACTGATCAACCTGCCGTGGAACCTCGCGTGCGGTGCCCTCCTTTCCAGTAAAGAGTCTAGACAGCAAATTCCCTGGTAGCGTATGCCATTTCGGATCGTTATGCTTTTTTGCTTTTTTTGTGAAGGCTTTTTAGAAACTGCATTACCTCACCCGTCGGCCTGGAGATTGAGCAGCCAGCGCCGCTGATAGGGCTGCGGCACCCTGCGCCGAGCCAATGGAGAACTTCAGCTTCAAACTCTTAACGAGCAAAAGAGCAGCGTCTCATTTAGGGCTCGACAGTTAATGTTGGGGGGGGGGGTGGTGTTTAAGTGTTACTTCTGAAAGACAAGCCACTTAACAATTATGTGCCATATTGCTGACCAGTGAAGCTGAACAAATAGCTATTTACATTGACAGATCAGAGGAATGTGTAAGTGCATCGTGGTAACCTACATTTTCTGTGCCAAGAGATTTGCAGCTGACTGCCTGGGTGACTCACTCCTTGGATTAGGAGATGAGGTAATGCTTTTGAGATACAGGGTGATGTCATTCCTTTACCTGAGCTGCATGCCGATGCTAGTTGCTAGTACTTTCAAGGAAAGTCCCTTTGCTGCTTCTGATGTACCAGAGAAATGAGCTGCATAACTCAGATAGGAGTTGTTATTATTAACGTCCTTCTAAAGCCTCTGGCTAAACTGCTCATTTAAAAGATGTCAACACAAGTGCCCAGAAATGCCTTTTGTTATGTGCATGTGCGTGTGTGTGCGCACCTGCAAGTACGCACATTTGCATACCTGCCCCATTCTTCAAATACAGCTATTTTAGTAAAAGTGGACCTTTGTGGTAATCGGGTGCAGTCGCTTGTCAGTGCCATGTCATGTAATCCTGTTTATACATAGATTCATCTTAAAAGAAGGTTATTAATTTTTTCCCCTCTGTTCTGTTTATGTTGTGAAATCCCACATTTGTGATGGTTGGTGACCGAAACACCTAGCTTGCGCTTACGGCCAGTTTAGCCCCATCTGCTCGTACTCTGGCATTGTCCTTCAGTGCAATAGCTCTTTCTGCTGCCTGTGCTCCCTTTCCTGATGTGTTCACTGACAGCAGTTGTGCCTTTCTTTCCCAATGTCACACATGACGTGCTGCTCCCATAGGCGCCCTCAAGGTTGGGAGCACAGGCAGGTGATCAGCAGAGCTGACCGAAACGGTCTCGTCTGTCCTCAGCAGCTTGTGGGGACCGAGGTTTTAACAGAAGAGCAGGCAGTGCCCCACTGTTGGGAAATTTTTGAAGGTATATGAGCTATGACCTGATTTGACCCTTATCTTGGGAGTATATGGCTGTGTGTTGCTGAGTGCGCTTCATGCGAGTTGGGAATTTGAGTGTTTGGTTCCCAGAAATGGCTAACGTTTTGCCTGTGGTTTGCTAGTGGAGAATTTCCTACTCGGGCCCTGGAGCAAGAGCTTTAGGACAAGGGAAATGCTTAAGGTGACATGTGCCACGCTGTCCCCAGAGCTTGCAGAGTTACCCACCAAGAGCCTCCCTTGCTCGGCAGTGATTCCTGGGGCCATTTGCACCACTGCCTCCTCTCTTCACAAACTGATGGCATCTCCAAGGGTCTGCAGCCCTTGGAGCATGTGTCATTACATAGCCATTGCGGTTGTGCCTTCCAGCAAGTGTATCTGAAAGTCTGAACTTGCAAGTGGCTGTCCAGCTGCCACTTGGCACATGTCTGGTTTTACAACACTATTTTGGTTTAGCTGACTGGTGGCCAGTAGAATTTCTTCAGGATCCAGCTTGAAGTCAGTTGATGGCTGGGTTTGCTGGGCTTGGGCTCTATGTGCTGCAACAGTGGTACAGGAGCTGGTTTGGCTTTTGTATATTTGGAAAGCTGCTTATAAAAAGAACCTCTGCTGTTCATTTTTATTTATATATGGAATATCTCATAATGCTGGAGGTGAGCATCAGCCTGCAAGCTACTTCCAGGTATCTGGACCACATGCAGGAAGAAATCTTTCAGAGGACTTATTAGTGCAAAGTAACAGCTGCACATGCTAAAAGTTGTCATAAATATTATTACACATTTCTGAAAGAATGTATTACACAACATTTTATGATATTACTCTTCTGTGTTGAATGTTTTAACTAGATACTCCAACATGGTTACAGCTGCAACTTTGGCGCTGGCATATTTTGTTTTTAAAAAGGTATCTTCCAAAATCAGCATGCCTTTGTTTCTCAAGATCACAAGGCTGATCTTGAATATGAACACTTATGTAAACCTTATTTGTTTGCTTTATTTTTCCACTGATCACGTGGTTTCTACAAATGACCCCTCCCCACACAAATTTTTGCTTTTTTGTTGGTTTATTTCTGTAAGCACATGTATAGAGCCACGTGTGTGTATTTTTCCTCCCCAATGGTAGGCCATAATGCAACATTTTTTGTGCATCGCAGATCTCATGCAATGTCTCTTCCAGGATGCTTGGCCTTTTTTGCCATAAGGTAAATATTGGGCAGGGGAAAAACATAGTTCATTTTGCTTTGTAAAGAACTTCACAGCTACTCTTAGGGGTTTATTTTTATCATCTCTTACACAATTACACATTGTGCTCCCGAGAGGAGTTTTTATTTTAATTGTCAGTCATCATGAGGCTTTTCAAAGCCAGAAAGCATTGGTGTTGGATCCTTTAGAGATCTTAAATATAGTCACCAGCATTGTCAGGTAACTCACCTAAATTTTCTCGTTGAATGAGATGTCTCAAACAGTGTAAGAAGAGGTATTAGTCATTAGTCATGACATGCATGCATTTACAAGATCTCTTTCCCTCCTTGTTTAGGTGAATCCCAACTTTGCTTAATGCTGTTTGCTCATCTGTGACCCAGTTAGAGGAATAAGAAGTCTCATGTTAGAGAGAATTTTAATCATGCAGAAGATGTGGTTTCAGATCATCACAGTGGTTCCAGAAATAATAACCAGAAACCTTCTGGATCTTTTGTATGGCTTTGTAATACACATCTGTGCCTTGGACTCTGAGCAGGCATATTGTGTTTGAAGTGACTAATACACATGTACCAGAAGTAGTCCTTAAATCCTAATGTGTAAAGTATCTGAATTTAATGTAATTATGTTGTAGGATACTGCCCAAATGGACAGAGGTTCTGAAAAAGCATTAAAATCTTCCATTTAATCCATATCCTCAAAAGCTAAGATTATGTGGATTACGGCTTCTCGCTGTTCTTGATGGGCACAGCCACTGTGGCTCCACAGTATTAGTTATGGTCTATCATGCTGATAATGACTTTCTTAATAAGTCCCTTAGTACTCATTGACAATGACTCATACTTCTGAACTAGGATCTCCTTGAAAATCTCAGTGTAATGGATGAAATGCTGTATCCTGGTGAAGATTTTTTTTTTTTTGACTTGTTGCGTGTTTAAGAAAAAGCCAGGCAAGTTTTAAAGGAATGGTATACTTAAACATAAGAAATTCTGGGGAGGAGAAGTTAGATTCAAGTGTCTGGAAAAGCAAAGGTGAAATGTGAGCTATGATATCCATGATAATTGCTCTCTCTTGCTTTACAGGATAGATATTCTGGGAGTAGTCATTAACTGTATAAGAGTTCACATACAGCCTTAGCTTTTATTTTAAAACTAAATTCAGTCTTCTGATCTAGAGAGAATGATTGATTTTTTTGTTCAGCAGTAAACTAGCTCTGGAAAAAAACAACAGTGAAGGAGAACTTTACCTACAAAGCCACTCTCTTGAAACAGATCACAAATAATCTGCAAAACTTGCACTTTAACCAGTGACTGTCTCTTCAAGAATGCTTCTCCCCATATCATATTTTCTGCAGTTCGGATGAATACTAATCTGTCAACTGATTGAGATTTAAAATGTTCTGCTTAAGGTGGAAGAAGTGTCACACACTGAACTGGATTTTAACTAAGAATAGTGAAATATGGATTTGATTTGAATGCTTGAAAGTTTTTTGTCTTCAGTATAACTTTGAAAAATAAGACTCCAGGATACAAAACCGTACAATAGGACACTGGAATATGATACACTGTACTTGTTTATACAGCATTTCTGTTCCCATTTGTGATCGGTGTGTTTGGATAAAATTGTGGTTAGAGGGTAGCTAACCTTCAGTTCCACTATTTTAGGTATTTGGAAATAAGATGATAATCCCTTCCTTGGATGGGGACCTTTTCCAGTGGGACCGGGATCGCGAGAGCATGGAAGCAGTACCTTTCACAGTTGAATCTCTTCTTGAGTCATCCTACAAATTCGGCGAAGATGTTGTATTAGTTGGGGGAAAGTCTTTGACGACCTACGGGCTGAGCTCATACTCAGGGAAGGTAAGAGCCTGAAAGTTGCCTTGTGTATCCGTGTTTGGAGCGCTGTCTTGCAAATGGGCTGTTCTTGAGATTCAAACTGCAGCACAGCTGAAGTATACAACTGCACAGCACAAAAGAGCAGAATCTGAGCTTCCTGAGCAACAAATGCAGTGAGCTGGAGTCAGGCTAACAGCTGGTGCAGTGAGGTGGTGTGGCTGTCTGAGCCCGTCACAGCAGTCTCCTCCTGCCTGTCAGCTCCTGTTGTATCCCATGTGCTGGCTTTAACACTTGCTAAGCTGATTCAATTTGCTAACCCAACAGAAAACTGTTCACTTTTTATTGGATTAGTTTTGTGCTGGGTTAGCTGTAGCCAGTTCAGCAAGGGCTCGGGGATTGCCAGAACCAGTACGAGGGAAGGGACAGGCATTTTGTGACCAGAAGTGAGTGGGGGGGGAAGAGGGATGATCCCTTTCTACCGAGCTGGGAGAAGAGTTCAGCTTTATCGTATAGCTCTGCTTGAAGTAGACTTTGCTATTCAGCTTACTGCATACCAAGAAGGCTTTAAGTGACACACTTTTTTCACGACTAATTCCAGATTTTTCACAACTAATGAGGGGTAGATGGTTGAAAACAAGAAAAATGTTAAATATATGCAAAAGCTTAAGACTTGTTGTCAGTGAGTTTACTATCTCTTAGAAGTTCTCCTTGCACTTTGAAGTCGTATGCAAAAGTTAAGTTGAAAAGTACTTGCTATCTGACTGGTTCAGAAGGTATTTTTCTTCTGAAATACATTGGTTAGAAATTGTATATTTTGAAAAAACACAGAAGGAAAAAAGCTGGGAAAAGCACAGCAATTAATTGCATTATTTGGAGTCCTAGAATTTACATCCCTCTCTGCCTTCTTTATGTCAGATGTCATTAAAATGCTTGTAGATACTTTGTGTAGTGAAGAACAGACATTTCCTAAATCAGAAACATGGGTGCATTTTAAAACAAGTTAAAAAATGGATTCAGTTTAAAAATTTTAAACTTCCAATGTTTGTTTTCCACAAAATCAGTTTTTTCATTTTGACCATGCATTTTAGCATAGAACACTTCTGTGACATGGTGTAGAGTGATCACGAGAGAGAAAGAGCATAGACCCAAGACAAGAGTTCATGAAATCATTTTGATTTCCTCATTGATAGTAGAGGGCACTGTGCATCAACAGACTGCTCCTCCCCCAGTGTTCAGGAAGTGGAAATTTCGGTTTTTGCTTTGATTCCTGGCTTATGCTCACAGCAGCAAAGGTACCTCATACAGGAAATAGTGCCTGACTCTTCCTCGTTAAGAGTTTGGGCAGTCTGTTGTCTTTGGCAGTATGATGTTGATTCAGACTTCTGAAAGCGTGTTCAACTCCTTTTTCAAAACACAATTGCCCATATAATCCAAATTCTATTTGAGATTGGGACTGCTGCAAAGTCTGTGTGACTGAAGGTTAAATAAGGTCTTTTTTCCCCCTTAATAGCTGACAAGGCAAAGGGGGAAGGCTCTGTGCTATTTTATATAAATCAATAGTACTTTGTTTGAAGCTAATAGAGCTATGCTGAGACAAATATAGTACAAAAGCAGAAATATGCTGTGGGTCTTGTAGGAATGTTCTTTCGATGTCCACAGAAGTAGTGGGAAAAGAGAGCACTAAGATTTCTTTCTGTTAGAAGTAGAAATACATGCAAAATGTAGTCAAAATAGCCCAAACTGTAGACTTCTTAGAATCTTTTGATAATTCTCTTCTGAAAAGCCCTTATCTCTTAAACCAGGCTTTTCAACATCCCTCAAGTTGAGCATCTAAAAACCCCAAATCGCTTGTGAGCCAAAAAATGTGTTGTCAGGATTGTTAGCTTTGAATATGGCTGTTGATTACACTTGTTTATCTTGAAGTTCTTCAGAACTTCGAAGCATATGCAAGTCTCTTGCCTTGTCCCTTAGGTGAAGTACATCTGCTCAGCTATGGGCTGTCGCCGGTGGGATGACGATGAAACGGAACAGGAAGAGACGCTCCTATTACACCGAACCCAGAAAACAGTCCGTGCTGTTGGACCACGCAGTGGCAATGAAAAGTAAGTGTAAGAGTTGTTCAGAAACAATCTGGTAGAGATAAGTTCTTAATACATAATGTTTTAAGGATTTGACCTTCTTTTTACTCTCGTTAGACTAGGAATTGCACAAGGGAGTTTAGATTGTTAACCAAAGGCATGCACCACACTGTTGGCTTGGATGTAACCCTTTCGCTCTTCAGCGCTTTTGAAAAATGTCTTCAACTTCTGTTTTATAGATAATTAGACAGAAGAGAGATCTGCACATATTTATTCTCTCTAAATCAAACAAAAATTACTTTCCTTGTCCTTGCCTGCCTCAAAATAGTTTGTCACTGCTCTGCTGTGCAAGCCAAATGTCACTAATGTTTGTTCCAACTGTTGATTTTTGTGTAAAAGTAAACAGTTTAAAAGTCTTCATATGACCTACTGATTCACTTCTATGTTCTTTACCCACTCGTGGTAACTGTCACAGTTTTTTTTTATACTTGTTGTCTTTAGCTTTCATTTTAAATTGATGTTGTAAAATGTCTTCAGTCTTGTTTTTTAAGTCCCATTCTTAAATCTACTTTGTTCCTTTCATGAGGTCGTCTGTACCTTACAAGCTGTAGAAAACTGGTTCAGTCTGTGAGTTTCCTAATGCTGTCACATTGAATTTTTAATACATCAAGGTTTTGATAAAAATACAGACATGTATTCTACTAAAAAAACCCAACCCAAACCCCACTTCATAAAATACAGGTTTAAAAGTCTGGTAGCCATAAACAGATACACAATAACTGCCTAACAATTTAGTGGAGAACTAGTCATTCCCTGTTCCCCTGCTCCCCCTTCTGTTTGCAGCAGGATTTGACAGGTTGTGCATCCGTAGTGTATCAGAGATAACCTAATTAGAACTCCAGTAGATTAGCAGATCAGATGTCTGAAAAGAGAAATCTTGGGTTCTGTGGTTCTTGGAGACTGACATTGGCAGGGAGAGGTATGTCATAAAAACATGCTTTTTCCTTTGTACACATCTTTCAAAAACGTAGTATGACATCTTGCGCACCAGAATCCTCCTGTCTTTATAGGCAGAATCAGGTGCTTTCCTGGTGACACGGTATGGCTGCTATGGAGTTTACAAGATAGATCTGGGGTTTTAATCCAGAGAAAGAAAAACTTTTATTTAAATCAACTGAATATATATCCTTTTACCATAAGGGTAGAAGCCTCCTTTTTCTACCGAAAGGATAAGAAGTCTCCTTTAAGGAGAGACAATTTGGGCTCCTGGTGGTTGCCAGACTGGTCCTAAGAAACTTCGGGTGCCCAAACATACTAGTCAAGAAATATTTTCCCCCTTCTTGCTGTTCAAGACACAAACTTGCCATCCTTCCCCATTTGTATCTTCTCTATAGCATGGGCTATATTATGGAAAAAAGAAAAGAATTATTCTTTCCCTTTCTGAAAATAACTTTCAGTTTCTGCCCTACCTTGTTGGCTTGCAAAAATTAAAGAGCTTTTGGCTATGCAAGACACTTATGCAGTTGTCTTTTTTCAGTGTTAACGTATGGGACGTGAGCAGTCCTGGTTTTATGAAGTACCTGTCAAAGAGATCCTGTGTGAGGTTGTGTGTGGGATAAAAACAAAAAAAAAAGCATTGCCCCCCCTCATCTTAAAAAACCTTACATTTCAAATTACATCCACTTTATCAACAAAGAGAAATATGTCTTGTGTAGAATGGTGCTTCATAAATGCTTTATACTTGTTGCTTTCTTCAGCTACATAACATTTTCCTACTAAACAGACCCAGCGGATTTTAGTTGCCCTCTCCATATACTTAACCTTTAATGCCATTGGTCCTACTTCACCAGCTGTTTTCTTAACTCACCCATCATGTTGGACA
>BOSO01004226.1:35624-67274 GCA_018403395.1 Gorsachius goisagi
CCCCCTTGTCCTGACACAGCTGGCCCTACTAAAAAGACAACAGCAACAGTCTACAGAAATACCTGTGATCAGGAATGCTGCTCTCATATTTCCTGTTGATACGTGAAATGGAAGATTGATTCTCAAAGGTCTTAATCAGTGTTTACTCCCTCTGATTCTCTATTTATGGATTAAAGCAGGGAAAGGCAATTGCAGGTGGAAACAGATGATGTTTTATATACTCTGCAGAATAAGCAGACTATATTTGGGATAAGCCTTTGTTGCTGTTATTATGGTGTAGGTTAAGTCAGAAGGGTATATAGGGGCATGTCATGACACTCTGGAGAAAATGTGACCATTTCCTGTACATTTGTACCTCTCTAAAAATAAGAAGTGGAGTCTTTAAAATGAGAAAGAACAAGAAAGGTAGTGAGATTTAAGAACAGGGGTGCTTAGAAGGACTAGTTGCAGAAACAGTTATTTGGGGTGGGGTTAAAGGCAAATAATGATTTAGAAAATACTTAGCGGTCACCACCTACTTTGGGTATAGATACTTAGGCTGCACAGTCATGGCTCATGATCCAGTAAGCACACAACCTGATATTCTGAAGAGCTGCTTCAGTTTGTCATGTGCTTGCATAATGGATCTTGCTGGGTTGTGACAGACACTGAATAAATGCATAACCAGCAACTGTCCATTTCATAAATAGGTAACAATCTGATTGCCTCAGTGGGTGAGAAGGAAAAAATAGACAAGAAATGCTTCAAGTCATTCAGCATGTTTTGCCTGTACAGAAATATTTCATTCTTAGTCATAAATTACTTTATTTTTCTAGCTACTAATGCATTCTCCTCTATCCTCCCTCCATGCCCTTTACTTTCTGTCCCTTCCTCACACCCTTCTCCTCCTAGATATCTGACAGATTTTGAACCGATTCAGTGTCTGGGTCGTGGAGGTTTTGGAGTAGTTTTTGAAGCCAGAAATAAAGTGGACGACTGCAACTATGCTATCAAAAGGATCCGTTTACCTAACAGGTAATGAATGAATTTGTTGAGCTATGGAAGAGGTAATGAATGAATGGTGGGATCCCATCCTGCACTGAACCATCTGTTCCCAAACTGATTTCCCAGATATTACATTAGGATGAATGGCATACTTTTTAATGGGGGGGCTGACTTAGTTTTGGCATCGAGAGTTTGGCATATGTAATCACAGCAGAACGGTGACCTGCTTGGCTAAAATACTTGCATAGCAGGACCCTTGCGAGGATACTGCGGCTACAGGGGAACTCCTTTGATTTCCTTGATGAATAGAGCCTTTGATAACAGGACCAGTTATTTGTAGTGCTGTTAATTTGCTTCTCTCCTTCCTCTCCTTACCTTTCCTACTCCACCTTCTTTTTATTTTCTCTCTCCCTCACCAGATTTTCTGACTCCATTTGTCCATTTGTTTCATTTTCTGGTCCCACAACCCCTACCTTTTCTTTCAGTCATAGGTGGTCAAGCCATGCTGCTGAATTACCCTACACAGAGCTTGCAGCACTTCCTTTTAGTGGGAGATGGGAGACACTGCTGCTGGAATTCTCAAGTTAGAACAGCAACAGGCAGGCCAGTAGAGGGAGGGGGTAAAGCTATGAAATCTAGAATTACTATTTTTTTAATGTGTTAAATAAGCGTGACTCTTAAAGATTAAAGGTTTTGTTCAGAAATTTAAGGTAGCCTGAATTCTTCTTTTCCAAGTGTATTCAAACCCATTAATAAAACCATCTGACTTCATCTGATCTGGTTATGGTCTTATGAAGAGAGATTATTTGCTTCAATAAAGTAGCAGGCTACCTGCTTTCCTGTCCATAGAACAGAGAGAGTCTTTATGCAGTCTCCTTATATTATGCCAATTAAAAAAGAAATACTAAGGTATTACTGTCTGACGTCTTTTGTGTCAGTGTCTTCTACATCCCTGTAGAATATTGCTGTTTAGTGGTCTTTTTTCTATCCTCGTAAACAGTTGAGAGCAAGATGAACCTTTTCTCAGTTTTGCTTCCTGTAATTATTTGAAAAAGGATGACTAAATGCGTAGCTGTTATGAGCACATAACTGCTCCTCCACACTTCTAACCTAAAGGAGTTACTCTGGGGGATTTAAGACATATCTATCTTTTGAAGACCAATACTACTGGCCTGGTTTATACTGGGCTATCTTTGATTAAATTCTTTGCAGAAATTTCCATGCTATGTTGTTGCTTTATGTGACCGTGTCTCTGTTTTTTGTTCTCCTCACCCCAAATCCTAGGGAGCTGGCTCGTGAAAAGGTGATGCGGGAAGTCAAGGCATTAGCTAAACTTGAGCATCCAGGTATTGTTCGGTATTTCAACGCATGGCTGGAAGCTCCACCTGAGAGATGGCAGGAAAAGATGGATGAGCAGTGGTTAAAAGATGAAAGGTAACTTGTGGGGGTTTTTTAAGTTTAATTTGAGGTAATACACCAACAGAACTGGAGAACTGGTAGATGATCCAGGAAGACTGAGAGACTATAGGAAAGAAATGGTTATTAACTTAGCCTGTCAACTTTTCATTTGAACAAGGTACAAACATATCAGACTTGTGCATAGCGTCTCTTGATTTTTTTTTTTTTGGGTCCTCTGTTGTGTTAAGGTGGTTCTTTCAGCTTATGAAACATCTTGTCGTTATTAATTTAACTTCTGAACTTCTGTAATTGAATCTTTGGGTGGTTGGAAGGTTCGAGCATTGCAGCTGTGCTTTGATTTTAAACTTTGGCATGTCTGTCCACTTCGTTCCTTTCCACTGCTTTCCTCCTCTTTGTTGTTTTGGTTTAGGTGGATCTGATTCAGTACTCCAATGGTTCGATGAATTTATTTCAGCATAAATCTGTGAGGGATAATCAGTGGTGATTTATGAGGCTTGGTAGAAGTAGGTTAAAAATGGAAAATGTAGATAAAGGAGTTAGAGGATGTTAAGAGAAAGGAAAAAGTGGGTGTATGTTAGCATTTAATGAATGAGGCCTAATACAAGACTATTTAGTGGTCTCATAATAACATCTTAACATGCCTAACAATTTTTAGAATATAGAGACCTTTATATTTCAGGCAACACATTAACATTTCACAGCTGTAATTCTTCCAAGGCACTTGAAATAGTCATTGCAATGCATGTTCTAAAGGATTGAATTTTTTCAAGCTGAAGACGACTCTGATTGCACACTGGGGATCCAGGCAGTAGAGCTTGCTAAATTTTCCTTTATCAACACTCTTGTCTCAATGAGAAAACGTTACCCTCGCTAAGAAAAACAGATGCTAAATCCTGGTTATTAGTGATTCCCACACTTGGGTAGTTATTTACCATTATGGTATGACACAGTTCTCAGAGGGCAGCAGTTGTTAAAATCTGTTCTGAAAATGCATTTCTAACAGAATGAAGTTTTGTAGCACTGATCTCTCGATTTTTGTTTTTCTAGCACTGACTGGCCACTCAGTTCTCCCAGTCCGATGGATGTCCCATCATTTAAGATCAGAACAGAGCCGTTTTCTACAAAGGAGCACATTGAAATTATTGCCACTTCATCGGAGAGGGTTGGGTCCGTGGGAATACCCTGTGGTCAGTCCGATTCATCCAGAAGCCCGTTTTCTCCTCTGGAATTCTCTACCACAGACAACAGGGACTTAGACCACTTAGAAGATCCACTATTGAACCTTCAGGACAGTGTCCTTACAGGCTGTGATGTAGAAGACAGTACTATCAACAATAACGAGCTGGGTCACTCCTTGGAAATGTGTTCTTCAGCTGTTCCTGTTGTACATCTGAGGGAAGGGACCTCCTCTTCTATTGTGTTTGAGGATTCTGGTTGTGGAAATGCTTCTAGTAAGGAAGATAAAATTGATGTTTCACGTGATGAAAGTCTTTCTGAGGATAAAGCAAAAAGTACAAAGGAATCCGATATCAAGAAATCTGCTTCAGGAAGTCCCCTCTCTGTTTCTCCACCAAGGCCAACAAGTTTAAGCCTGGACCTTTCTAAAAATATTACAGAAAAAGTCAAGCCCACCTCTCCAAAGGTGTATCTTTACATCCAGATGCAGCTCTGCCGGAAGGAGAACCTTAAAGACTGGATGAGCAGAAGATGCATGATAGAGGAGAGGGAAAGGACAGAGTGTCTGCAGATATTTCTGCAGATTGCTGAAGCGGTTGACTTTCTGCATAGCAAAGGATTGATGCACAGGGATCTCAAGGTTTGTATTCATAGGTTACTGTAAGAAATGCCTTGGGTTTTTTTTTTTTACTTATTGGCATGATCATCACCAAATGCCTGAACTTTCCAAATTCTGGTTGTAACTGGTTATCTCACTGGCTGTGTCCTATAGGCAAATATTTTCTGGTTTAGTATTGTGAGATTATCTTTGGAGCTATCATAACTTGGCGTAGCTGTTCCTGAAGTGTCATACAAAAGTCTCTGGTGCTGTGAAATTCCTGAAACACATGGACTGGCTCAAATGGCATCACGGGGTAGCTGTCTCTCCACTGTGTTACAAGCTTGAGCATCAGCAATTCCAAATTTGACTGTTCCTAATACAGCAATGGCAGGCTGTTTAGCTCAGTGTCAAGTTCTGCTTTAAATTGACGGATCGTGAGGGTGTGGATACAGGTAAAATTTTTTTTTATGTGGGAGTAATATGGCATTGGAGACAAATCCAACAAATAGTTGACTCTTATCAGTGGCCTCAGCATAGGTATTACAAAAGCTGAGTTTACGTCTGTACAATAATCTGGACGTGCAGTGCTCCAGGAAATAAACATTAATCATTCGTTACTGCAATTAAAGTCTCTTCTTACAGCAAGACTTCTTGTACCTGGCACAGATCAGCTGCATTTGTTTTATGGCATTTTTAATGCAGGTTCTTTATACAGGGTTGTTCATTGCTGAGCCATGTGGCAAAGAAAGCTCTTTTGGATCCTCTTCTACCATTTCAAGTGAAGCAGATAACTGACAATGTTAGGTTTACAACTGGACTCAATGATCGTAAAGCTAAATGATTCTATGATTCTAATTCTGGTATTTTCCTTCTCCTTTCTATAGCAATACTGCCTAGGAGCCACAGTATTACTCCTGGTTAGAGAAAGTAAAAACTAAGTATTGCTGTCCTGGAGTTGAATTCTGAGCCAATGCCGAATACCGTAATGCAGCTTCCTGAAGGATTCATAATCTTTTTAATGTCTGATAACATCCAGACAGTAACGACTGGGAAGGGTGGTTTTTACCTCTGGCATTTAATGTAACTAAAGTCAGGAGTCACTTTATGTACCTTTTCTTTCATTTTGCTTCTGATCCTACTTCAGTACCTAATCTGGGTGGAACTTTTAGCACTGGAAGTGTTGGTATGTGTTACGAAACACCAAAATTTAATTAATGAGCCCAGTTGAAGTTAGTCTTCTGAGAAGTGGATTGTTCTTGCCAAGTGGTGGAGAGGCTGTTCCTGTTTCTCTTTGCTTATTTGAGGAGGCATTAATACCTACCTCAGTGGAGTAAGTACTGAAATGATGATAACCATTGTCATAGCTTCTCAGATGGTAATCATTTGGTATCGGTAGGAATAAAAAAAAATGCCATCTCAGATGTGGCAGTAAAAGGGGATTCAAATTCAGTAACACTGAAAGGATATGTTGAAGTTAGAAAAACTGATGAACCAGTCCAAGTATTTTATTTCCCCATCAGCATTAAGCAATTACCTTGAACCAGTTATCTGAAAAATCTCTAGTGCTTAAGAAACTGGCCAGAAAAGTAATTAAATCCCCTTACTAATATGTTGCTAGACGTGTTAATTAATAATCTTTCTTAACAATATTGTCAGTTGTAACTCTGCAGTATTTATGGACATCACTGTTCAGTAAAGCTTATGTAGAACTTAAAGCTGTATTAATTGGCGGTTGTGTAGCATTTTGTTGGAACACCTTAAAAGTTCAATGTTGGCAGCAATTTGAACAAAAGGTTTTATTTTGTGTACTTGGTATAAACAACTTGGAAAAGCTCTCCCTGAATGAACAACTTCCTGTTTCAGAAGACTTCCCATGCATGTGTAGAGGTCATTCTTGGATCCTGGAAGTTTATTTGTCCATTGGGTGTTCATTTGGTCAAAACAACAGCCAGTGTATTTAATTTTTTTTTCTATAGTTTTCAGAAGGTCCTTGCAACAGACCTCACCTAATTTTGTAATTTGTCCAGGAGATTGGTCATGCAACCCTAAGTTCGTGCCAGCACTAATAAGCAAATAACGTGCAAAGCTGTTTTGTCTTCGCTAGAGACAGAGCTGGCTGATAGCACAGGCCAGTTCTTGCTCACATTGGCACCAAGAAGAACTCATTGACCTGTGTGAAAATAAATTTGTATGCATCCATATTAAAAGATTCAAGATCTTTAAAATATTTAAATTAACAGTGCACATTGAGATGCATTGATTAGGCTCCTACTAATCAGAGATACTGTAATGACAAGATGACAGGAATTTAGGTAGGCAAGTGAACAGGTCACAGTTCAAAATCTTTTGAAGCAAATGAAGTACATTAACAGAAGTCTGTCTGTCAAGTGAATTTACTGTTATTCCCAGGATAAGCTGTCGGTCATGCTTGACAGCTCAAAAGAAATTCTGAGTTTCACAGAACTGCAAGAACAGTCTTAGATGCATTTTGCAGCATTAATTGAATTAAACAGTAGTCTTCCAAATGCCTGAGTAGCTTATTCATATCTGTGGAAAAAATGGGAATTCTTCCGATTGAAGAATCTGGAGAGAAATTTCTTTGTGCGGGTTTCAAGATAACTAACTAGAGGGTGTTTGTATTCTTCTGATTTAAATCGAAATTGCGTGCATCTGTCTTAGACTTCCTCTTTCCAAAAGTGGCCTTGATATCTTTATTTTTGCTGGCAGTTGGAGGTAGCAGATAGTCCATTCTCCTTAATTTGTAAAAACTATATGCCAGCCCATTCAGAGACAATCTGTTTTCAGCCAGAAAAGTACAAGAAATAAAACTTTCTGTTAAAAAGAGTTTTGCTCCATGAAGCAAGGCAGATCTTGTTGACTTCTTGTGTGTGGGTTGGAGGAGGAGGGCCGCGGAGATTAAGGCAATGGGATACAAATCCCTAACAGAGATGTTTGTGCCTTGAAAGTTAAAATTCTGATATAAAGATTTTTGACAACGTGGGTGTGCAGCCAGAGGGTGAGTGCTGTATAAATGCTTCAGAAAAAGCCTGGAGATGCTGTGGGTTTACAGGGTAGTAGCTTTTGTGCACTAAATGAGCTGTGACTCTGCAGGGCATGACATTCATTACAGGAAAATACAGCAGGAGATAAGACCTGGCTCAGAAGGTAGTTTTAGAGGCAGGATGTGGGCACTGTGGAACTAAGAAGTTATAACTAACTATTTCTGTAGTGCTTATCTCAGAGCTGTCCGTCGCTTAAAAAAAACCCAACCCATGAAGCCTTTTTTCTGTCTTGTTTCTCTCTTGCACAAGAGTGGGTTTGTCTTTAACTGAGGAAGTCGGCTGGACTTTGAAACCGGTCAGCTTTGTAGTCCTTTTAATCTTGTACAAAAATATTGCTCTGTATCTGTCCCTCCTCCTGTTCCAGGGTTTACATCAACAAAGCATGGATCATGTTCTCCCAGCCTTGAAGGTCCAGGAGCTCTGCGAGGAGCTTGCCCAGCACCACCTGCCCCTCTACCGCGCCTTGGCCCTTTCCCTGTACATAATGCTGCTTCTTCCCCATTGCAGGATCAGTTGTTCTTCCCCCAAAACCATGTGTCTGTAATTGCAACTGAGGTGGAGCAGTCATGTTTCAAAAATATAATAATTCATTTGGCGTGTGCTATTGATCACAATGCAAGTTGCTCTTGAAACCACCTGAGAGATGTACCGTTAGCAAGGGGGCATCTCTGATCCAGTCTCCTTATCAGTAGCTTAAGCCACGAGATAAGTGGTGCCTGGCAAACAAGCTAGAGGAGAGTTTAGCCAGATCATCACTGTTGCTGCTCCTGTGAATTGCAAAGTTCTTAAGCTTCTATCAGAAATAAATTTTTAATTCTATTATGTAAGCAGCTATTCCCACAGTTAAACTGCACAGTGCCAACTGAAAAGCAGACCTTGTTCCCAGGCTTCCAGTGTATCTATAATTTAACACTAAGATGATTTGCTATGTGCTGGTTAATAACATGGCAAACAAGTTTAGCACTTAGATTAGAATAAAAAAGACATAAGGGTCAGAACTCCAGCATCTGGTGTGAATTTGCCATGTGATGGAGAGTTGGATAAGTTATCTGTGCTGTTCCCCACAGCTGTTGGCTTTGGTGCATGTTACTCAACAGACCTATGTAGTGTTAGTAAACCTCTACTAGAAGACAAGAAATGAGCAGTCAGAGTTTCACACAGGAGTAATTCCTTTTTCCTGAATAGCTAAGATTCCTAGCTGGTTCTGCTAACCTGATGTTTAGTGAGCATTTTTGGCCTTGACAACATAGTTTATCTGAATTAGAACAAAGTGTTTTATCTACTGAAACACGGAGACTTGTTTATTACTTACACATCTTTTTTTTTTTTTTTTTTTTTTTTCTTTTCACCTGTTTGTTTTCTTAGCCTTCCAATATATTTTTCACAATGGATGACATAGTAAAGGTTGGGGATTTTGGACTGGTAACTGCCATGGACCAAGATGAGGAGGAGGAATCAGTACTTACCCCAATGCCAGCTTACGCCAGGCACACAGGACAAGTAGGGACCAAACTCTACATGAGCCCAGAACAGGTTTGTGCTCTGCTCTAAAGCCATATCTGGCAGTGCCTGGGAGGCACCTGAATTCCCGGGAGCTCAAAGATCAGGCACGCTTTTCTAGTAAATTGTTGTATTCAAGTTACTTAAATTCTTTCTCATCAAAATAAAGTTTTAAGCTAAATTGAATTACAAAATTAATATTTTAATAGATAAATATTTATTATAGAAAGTAGCTAGTGATCGGGACTTAGATGCATTAATTTATCTTGCTTTTAATGTAGTCAAAAGATAACTGTATAAGATTCAAGTTAATTGAACAAGGGAATTATTGTGCGTGAGGTTTAAGTAAGCTGAAACGTTTTACATTACAGTTGGGTCTGCAAAGAGGAGCTGATGATCAGGACCTTGCTCACCCATGCTCTTTGACATTTGCCAATGTGCCTGTCCTGTGGTATTCAGCTCTGCCCAGGGCTAATCACTTCCATAGGCTGACTTGAAAGGGGGTTGTTTTCGTTGTACATGACTACATATAGTGAGTAGCTTGATTAACCTGACCCTAATTTTGAATTTTCAGATCTGTGGGAACACCTATTCGCACAAAGTGGATATCTTTTCTTTGGGACTGATTCTCTTTGAACTGCTTTACCCTTTCAGCACACAGATGGAGAGGGTCAGGGTATGTATGGTATTGGATTATCCTCAGTTTGATCATTTGTTTAAAATGGCTATTTGCTTGGTGAAACACTTGCAAGAGGTTCTTAGTTTTGAAAAAGCCTTGCAATCAGAAGCACAACTTCTTTATCAGCCTTGTACAGACCCCCTGAATAATTGAAAACAAATTGCAGTCTTTCTAACGTGTGCAGCTGAATTGAGACCTTAATTTCGTTCCAAAGCTCCTCTGTTGTCACGCCAAGAGAAACTACTGAACTAGGATATCCAAGAACTCAAGCAACAAATATAGCTTGTGACTTTAAGCCTACCAGCTTGTTCTTCATTCAAGAATTGGAACCATGCTGTGCATTTTTATTATTTCTTCCTTCATTTGCATCTGCAGTGCTTTTTCACCCAAAGCACTAAGTGAAAAATTGTGGTTCCTTTTCCTATAGTAAGTCTTAGTTGTGAGTCTCACTCAGCTTCAAGCATAATCTTCCCAGTAATTGATGACTTTCATTGCATCAGCTGTGAATTTGGGAGGTTTGATGGTGTGTAATAACTTCCTTGCTGTTAAAAAGCACATGAGGTCCATCTTGCTTAGGAACAAGTTCATAGAGAATAGGGACTACAGTCAGAAAGGTTTTTCTTCTTGCGTATGGTGACCAGTGACCTGTGCAGGAAAGAAAGAGTCCTTATAACCTGTAGTTATCATATATATGTGCTTGGAGTGCTTAAATTCTCATGTGAAGATGGACTGGTTTTAGCAAAAATCTAAGCAGCAGCTTGAACCATACTATGAATGCAGCCTGACCAAATGTTTCGCCTATGCTGATGTTGTATTTTCTTGTTTAAAATGCTCTGGCTTTTCATGGTACAAAAGAGTGTAATCTAGAGGAGGAAAGATGGTGCTTAACTTGAACCCCTTGCACTGTTTCAGTTTTACTGAGACACATACCCGATAAAGAGCTATCCTGGATTCCCAAGATCTCCTGCAGCGGTGATTGCAAGCTTTGCCTTTCAGTTTCTGTCCTGAGCATAGAAGCAAAGCAAGTAATCGGAGTGAGTCCTAAATGGCATCTAACTCTGATGTTTTACTTCATAAGAGGGTAAAAAGAATGCCCTAACTTCCCATGATTTTCACTGTCATTCCATTCTTTTTGATAAAATCAAAGAAACCCCTACGCCTTTATTGTCAAGTTCTGGACTTTAGCTACTTCAGTAGTTGTTTCAGAGTTGTTATGCTGAAGTTTGTATTGGCATCAGCCAAGCATTAGCGCTACTTGGTGAAGCAAAACATGCTCTGCCTGACCAGGTAGTCCAGCAAATTCTAGAAATCTGTGACAAAGGGCTGGAAAAATCCCCAGAGGAAGAGCATGAGACATGCCTCTGTCTCAAGCTGTTAGCAGCTCACCTGTAGCAGTGTAATTTATTTCCAGATTAGATGTTTGAAAACAGATCATTAAATGCAGAGTGAATTGGTAGAGAAGGAGAACAATTTTTTTGAAGCATTTTATTTTTATAAAACTCAGTTCCCTTGAACAGGAGTTTGACTGTTGCCCATCACTGGTCACTTTATATGTTCAGTGTAGTAATAACGAATTTAATTTTATTTATCTTTAGAATTCTTAAATTTTGTGCTCAAACTTTTACAAAAGGAGATCCTTCCTAAAAGAACTAAGTGCTAAATATTGCCCTCCTGTGCTAAAAACATGCTAAAGTGGGTCATGGATTGCTGGCAATTACAGATCTTAAATTCATAAGGTAGCCTGATGCAAATAATTGTGTGGCTGAACAGGGGAAAATTACTGTCACGAGGTGGAGCCAATGCGCTTGTTACGGAAGAAACAATGAAGGAGACCAGCTACCTTGTAGGGACACAGAAATAGGCAACATGAACTGCTTTTGAAACTGCTGATGAATCTGCTCATTAGTCCATAAAGGTTAAATAAAGAGTAGTGCTTACATGGGTGACACAGAGACAGTCATTTCATGTGTCTTAATATTGGTGTAAGTCATCTTGGGCATTACGACGGTCCACAGATTTGTTGACTTTGGGCCAGAATGAGAAAGTACAAGTTTGTATATCTCTCTGATTTAAAAATGCACAGATCAGAGTTATTGTAACGTGATTCCTATTGCAGGCTGTGTACCTAGGGAGGCAGCACCTTGCCCATTTAAGTATGTTGTGATTTTTAACCACTAAAGCAAGACTTTAAACCAAGGGTTTTTTCCATCAGGCTGATTTCCTTGCATAGTTTGCATATTTTTGAAGAAGAATAGAATAATACTATTGAAGAATGGTATTTTGGAAAAGTTACATTTTTTTCTTAATATTTTGCAGACCTTAAGTGATGTTAGAAATTTGAAGTTTCCACAGTTGTTCACTCAGAAATATGCACAAGAGGTAAGTGTATCTGATGCTATTAATTGTAGCCTTTTCTTTAATAATTGTAGCTTTTTTCTTTGCTTTCCAATTGCTTTGCTAGTAAAAATGGAAAAAAAAATTAGCTTTCGTGTTAAGACACTTTTTTCTATCCACGTACTTTTTACTATCTTTCAAAGCTATAACATTACAGTAACATGGATGCTGATATTTTTGTGACACAGTTTACCTCCAGTAACTGTACAGTTCCCTTTATCACTTGCTTCACATGCATCCTGACATGATTTCTTGCAGCAAATCCTTCACAAAGAGCAAGTGCAGAGTCCTTCCAACCCTTGCCATTCTGTGATTCTGGACAAGTAAAGGGGAGACTGTAGGTAGCACCGTGGCTGTATGGGATCTCGCTCCAGGAACTGGATCTCTGAAGTGGGAAGCCATACGAGCAAATGGTGCTGTGTTCTTATTAGTCAGATCTTTAAAGTGATACGGTCGCAGATAAAGAGGAGGTGATATACAAAACCTCTCCAATAAAAAGCTGAGATGCTTTTAGGTTTTCATGGTAGCTTCAGACCTGCAGCTAAATGAGACTGGGCTTTCTTGCTTCACAGCTGCAGGCTGCCCAGAGGAATGTGATGTGCTGTGCTCAGCTGGAGCAGGATGCTGTAATTCTGATGAAATTTGAGACAAATATTCGAACTACCTGTATATTTAAAGGAAACCTCTAATCCCCCGTGAAAAATTACTGCATGGCTTAAAACATGGTGGCTTAAACACAAAGCTAAAAATTACCTATAAATTATATTTAATATGTTTTTAAATCCTTTTGATTGCAAATAACTTAAAGGTTTTATAACTTTATTGAATCTCGGGTCAGATTTGATTTGCCAAATTGATTGTCGGCCTTGACAGTAAAGACAGTTTAACGCATGCACAGCGATACGTTTCCAAATGTTTAATGCACTTCTAACTACTGTGCCAAAGCCTTAATACCCAAATTAATCAGAAAGCAACTGGGGACATTTTCCACTTGTTAATACAGCCACATTGAAGTCAAGAACATTAAATAAGAAAGAATTTATGACTTGGTTCACATAGCATGTGTCATGTTTTCTTCTAGTACACTATGGTGAAAGACATGCTCTCTCCAAGTCCCACTGAAAGGCCAGAGGCTGCAGCAATCATAGAAAATCCTGTATTTGAAGACTTGGAACTCCCACCAAAACCAGTGCTTAGGCAGAGGTCACGGACGATGAGTTTATCAGGAAATAAGCATTCAAGACAACCAAGCAAATAATTCTCCTCAGGATCACTTCTTCCACTCGGCAGGTTTTACAGGGATTGTTCAGCAGAAGGATCCTATGATGCAGAATGTCTATCTTGGAAATAGTTTACTTAAACTTTTTTTGCCATGTTTAATGTATAACAAAATGTATAACTGTGCAGCGAAAGCCAGTAACCACACTTTTCACATTCCATTTTTCTTACCTTAACTCTCCTAGGTGGATGGGTCCAGCTACTGTGCTTACCAATGTTGTGCTCCATTATCTTTTTTTGGGGGGTTTGTTGGGGTTTTTTGAAGCTTGTAAATGTCAGCTTGCTGGGTAAGTGAGAGATCTGTAACATGTAAATAGAATTAAAATACTGTATTTTTATAGAGCAAATTACAGTCTCCAAGCCTAGTGAGTATCTATCCAGATCACTTACTCTTTGGTGAAATGAAGATGATTTTGAAAGGAACTATGACTCCATTTTTGTCCCTCGTGAGTGAACGGGGAATCTGCACTATTTTTGAAGCAAAAAAGTACCACAGTTGTACATACGGTCACTCTCCATAGCCAGTCATTGTAGGAAATCATTCCATATTTCTGCACTATAGTAGATCTTAGGGAATGCATTTTATACAGATGAATCTGTAGAGAAGGAAAAGGAGCATTTTGCCATTAAAAGGAGTTTTATAGGCAGTGGTTGGAAGAGCCATAGTAAAAATGATGTACGAAAATGTTGTGATTCTGAAAATTTAAACCTAATGACGTTATACGTGTCGTATGTAATCTTGTAGATTTGTACTTTTTAAAGAATCAACCGGTAGGCATTTGTGTAATCCGCTAATTTAACTGCCTAATGCCATGCTTTTATTTCTCATTGTAAATATGTTATTTTTTATTTATAAAATACAGAATCAATCCATTTGGGTTGGTGGTGTACAGAATGCACTTGCTATAATTGTGGAGTGCATTAATTATTGTGACTTCTTTCAAGTCTAAATGATTTAATAAACTTTTTTTATTTATTAAAAAAATATAGTGGTTTCTGTTCAAAACCAGCATCAGTGCATGCTGCAGATGGCAGCCTTGTGCAGCTGGAACCAGAGGATGGGCACTGCGTTTCTGTACCTTGCTTTGCTTTCCTGTCTCCTACTTGTCCCCACACACGTGATGATGCAAACAGGAATATGCTGCTTGGAGGTGAGATGCTATCTGAGGAAAGAAGGGGGCTGAGCTCTCCTAAACTGAGTGGATTACGGAGGCACTCTCTCAACTGTTAACAGAGAGGGGAGGAGAAAGGATAATACTTACACTGTTAGAACGGGGTTTGCATGAATGCATTTTCCTGTTTTACAGGCTTAAATTTTTGAAGTTGTAGGCTCTGAAGTCAGTTTCTTAAAGATGCTGAATTCAAATCCTGGGGCTCACAGTGCTGTGACACTATGACTAGCACTTAAACCAGCTGGCACTCTGCAGCCTTCTGATAAGGCAAAAGTGGATTACAGAGATTGTAATCTTGTGCTCTTGGATAACTCTCCTAGATACCAGCTTGTCCAGCTGCTGCCAGAATGCTGCAGTGAGTATTTGGTCAAAACCAGAACTTTGTACCCAGTTTAGGTGGGTTAAAACAGATGACAGTTAAGTGTGTCCTCTTCCCTTGGATTTCCCCCTTGGTATTGGCTATAAATGCAGTCCGATGGCCACCTTCGAAGCCTCTCAGCTTCCCTGCCAGTTCAGTGACTATGGATGGAGCACAGGAAATGAAGAATTTAGGTATTTTTAACTTGCTGTGTATCTATGCTGGATGTAAGTCGCTGCCTATTCCAAGGGCCCTGCAGCATTTCGGTACCAGAAGTGAAATAAGTGTTCACGCTGGGTGCGTCTTTGTTCTGGGATGTTACGCTTATCCGCAAGGGCATGTACAAATCCTGCCACGAAAGCTCAGCTTTTAAAAGCCTGCGTCAGTGAGTCTTTGCTTCTCTTAGCACCAGAAGCTGGATTGTGTTGTCCCTCTGTTTTCTCCACGGTTTGACTAAGAAAGTCTTCCCCAAGCAGAGAGATTTTCCTCTGAGCGCAGGTCTTGCCTGCAAGCCCTTGTTCCCCCGCCTTCTCGCGGCTCCGCTTGCTCTGCCCCAGTGGTGGGGGAAGAGGATCCTTCTCTGTGCTACGAAACATCCACCTGGGCTTCAACACCCCCATCAGCTCCAGGACTATTTTATTTCTTCAGAACCAGGCTACCCAGAGGGGTGCACCTCCCTCCTGTCTTGTTTTCCTTCTTTAAGTCGGGGTTTTAGGGAAGTGATTGTCCACCTGTACTTAGCACTGCTGAGGCTGCCCCTCGAATACTGGGTTTGGTTTTGGGCCACTCACTCCCAGAAGGACCTGGAGGGGCTGGAGCATGTCCAGAGAAGGGCAGCAGAGCTGGGGAGGGGTCTGGAGCCCAAGGCTGCTGAGGAGCAGTTGGGGGTGTTCAGCCTGGAGAAGACTGAGGGGAGACCTTATCGCTCCCTACAACTGCCTGCGAGGAGGTGGTAGGGAGATGGGGGCTTGGTCTCTGCTCCCTGACAAGCAATAGGACAAAAGGAAATGGCCTCCAGTTTAGATGGGACATTAGGAAAAATTTCTTCACCAAAAGGGTTGTCAGGCACTGGAAGGGGCTGCCCAGGGAAGTGGTCTAGTCCCCATCCCTGGGGCTATTTAAAAGCCGGGCAGATGAGGTGCTTAGGGACATGGCTTAGTGGTGGGATGGCAGGGTTAGGGGAATGGTTGGGCTTGATGATCTTCAAGGTCTTTTCCAACCTAAAGGATTCTATGATTCTAAAAGGCAGCTCTGGTCTCGGGCTCTGTGCGGCCATGCAGCCCTCACCTGTTCTTGCAGAGGACACTGTCCGTCCCTCAGCTCCCTCCCCACCATAGCTCTTGGGGCTGAAGCACAATTCCTTGTCCTGTTTATCAAAATGAACCGTGTGTCAGGAGCAAGAATCCTGCCCTTCCACCTTTGTGCACCAGAATAAGGGCAGGAGTGTGTAGCTACTTTCCTTACCGCTTCCATGTTGTTACTGGAGTCGTTTGGCAGGAGTTCTGGTGTTGCAACCCCAGGCCAGGGCTGTTTCTTCTACCAGACCCTTGAGAGGGAACTTCTCGCCCTTGTACCAGTGTCTTCAGTAGCTGAGCTGCTCCAGGTAGTAGCTGCTTGCTTTTTGCTACACCTCTGAGGACAGTCCTCTGCTACCTGAGTTGGAAAATCAGAAGGACTCAGTACTTTTACTGAACTCCCCCTTTTTTTATTTATTTAGCAAAGTGATGTTCTTCACTCCTCTGAGTGCCCCAGTCCAGTAGGTTTAGCTTTAAAGGTTAGCCTGGATTTCTTTCTGCTGTGTTTGCTCTGCTTCCCAGGCTGCGGAAGCCTTGCCTGTCCCACGTATGTGATGGAGCAGTCAGAAAAAGTGATTTTGGAACCTATCCTTGAAGTGTTTCATGTCCCCACAAGACTGGTCTAAGAGCAGGCTCTGAGTGCAGTGCCTCTCTGACGTAAACCCACGTGAGACCCCAGCAGAACTGCGCCAGGTGAAGCGATGGCCGTCATCTGAGCAGTCACCAGCCCTCGCATAACCTTGCTACAGAAAAGCTGTGATCCTGGGGGCTCAGCTCCTGCTTTTACTCACTGTTGTGATGCTGCAGAGATGTTTGGGAGCAGTCCTGCCTTTCCAGGGTAGTTCTTCAGTGAGGTACTCCATGGCCCTCCTGCCGAGAGCCGGTGCTGTTTGATGCTGTTTGGAATTCCATATTTTTTTTATGGTTGTGTGGTCCAGCAATACTCCAGAGCTACACTCAGAATCAAAGCCTAGGCATCACAAGTAGGAAGTAATTCCTCTTCACGTCTCCTCTTTGGCTGATCTTGGTCACCTGTAGCCCCCTTTGAGCCCCCTGGGCACTCGGTGCTCTTGTTGTTACAGCAAGTCTTGCTCATCTCCTGGAATCTGCCACAAAGGATATTCCCTTCCAGAATGAATAAGGAAACTCCCAGATAACTCCTAGAAAGCCACTGAACCTCTGGGTATTTTGGAAGCAAGGGAGTTGAACCCTGAGCAGCAGCCCAGGCTGCAGAGCGGTGCCTCTGTAAAGAAGCGACCTCTGCTCCTTGGCCACGTCCCTCTGACTCACGTACACAGACTGACACACGTGGAGTTACTAAAACTGGTCCAATTTGTGATGTAACCTTCAAGATGAGAGCTACAGTGGCTTGATAACAAAGAAATACGCTGTAGATCACCAAGATGTGCACAAAGACAAGTTCACATTATCATACTGATTATTTTTTTTCCCCCCGTATGAAGATTGAATTTGTCTTAGGAAATGCTCATAAAAAATAATTACCCAGGAAGGAATTAGCTCCATTAGTTGTAACAAATTGCCCCTAAAATATCAAAGTTCCTTGCTCCTAAAACTGTGGAAGATGAAGAAATGCATTTTTGTCGTATGCCCCCACCTGTAATACTCCAGCCCTTCCTTCCCCTACCTTCCTACCCCTTGTTTTTCTGTTAGGATGTGCTCTGGCACTTTCTGTAGCACCACCTCCCGCAACTGATTCAGAATCCCTGTTACTTGGGTTTGCCCTTCAGGGCACCATTGGGCACTGGCACCGTAATGCTGTATTCTAGGTCTGGAGCAGTCTTGGAAAATGTGGCTATGGAAACCATGTCTTCTCCAATGTCCACCTGAGACCTGTGCCTGCAAATGAGCAGCTTCTTCAGGGCCCGTTGGAAGTCCCGGTTCAAGAAAGCGTAGAGCATTGGGTTGATGGTAGAGTTGCAATACCCTAACCAAGTGATGATCTTGAAGGTGTCAACCAAGACCGTGCTGGTGGAGTCGGTGCCTCTGGCAGCGAGCCAGACGTTCAGGACAAAATACGGCAGCCAGCACAGCACAAAGACTGAAATGATAATGCTAATGGTCCGCGTGGCCTTGTTCTCCAGCTGCAGATGGTTCTGCCGCTTGCTGTTGGGGTGGTAGTGAATCTGCAGGGTTTGAGACATGATACGAGTGGCCTTGAGCCGTGAAGCTCGGTAGATGAAGAAATACATACTGCACATGACCATGAAGGGAACGAAAAACGCCAGAGCAGAAGCCACGATGGCAAAAATCCAGTTGGTGACAAAGATGCATTCTCTGCCTGCATCGAAGTCCACCCCAGGGATCTCGTTCCAGCCTTGCATGACGGGAAGGAAGGAGATGAGGGAGGAGTACACCCAGACCATGCAGGTCATCACGATGCATCTGCGAAAGGCAAGAGAGGGGGAGGGGAGAAAGGGTCTGAGTTACTTTGAGTTGAGAAGATCCAGCACCATTGAATCCCCATGGTGACCCGTGGGGGATATCACTGCCCAGCAGTCCCACAGGGTTTGGAGAAGGGGAGGAGCTGCGGTACAAAAAGTCCCTATGTGAATATCTCTTAATGATGGGGCAACTGGGTCTGTGGTTTACAGAACTGGGGTCAGTGTAAGGGGTGCTCAGAGCTGGCTGAAAAAAGAGGAGGAAAGGTTTTACAGAGGATTTTTGTTAATATCTGAAAGAACAGGATGTAGATTTTTCTATTTAGTTTCAGCTTTAGTAGCGGCATTAAAAATTTTCACCGCATTAAAAATGTTCTGCAACGTTTTAAATGGTGCAAAGATCCTTTGGCCACGTCGCCCTGGTTTTGGGTAGCAGCTGTCAATAGCTCATTTGGTCCCTAGGCAATATGGGCCATGGCCAAGTTAAAATTTGGAGGAACCCAAGTTAAAATTTGGAGGGACCCAAAGTGAGGAGCAACTCTACTCACCTGCCACGGGACATCCTTTTTGAATAGTGGTATGGGGTCACCACGGAGCAGTATCTGTCCAGGCTAATGAAGCACAACGTGACGATGGACGCGGTGCAGAACATGACGTCAAAGGAGATCCAGACTTTGCAGAACAGCTTCCCAAACAGCCACATCCCCGTCACCTCGTAAATGATACTGCCAGAGAAAACAGGTAGAAATCAAAGCTGGGAGGACTGACTTCACACACTTCTTCAAGACTCCGCTGAGGTAACTGTATTTTAACACAGAGGTACATGGCTGTGCAGCTCAAAGTGCAAGCCAAGGCATGGGGGCATGGCTGAAGATGAAACCTATGCTTCTTGCCTGCACTCTGCTGTAAGTGGGTGCTTTGAGAGAGGTCCTTTGCCCCCCCAAAGCTCCCCAAATTTACACCTGCAGAGTTTTGTTTCTCACAGCTTTTTCCAGTGCCCTACACAGCACAGACTTTTATGATTTCTCCCCAATTCCTGGGGCATGGAAGATGCTCCCTCCTCCAGGAAACTCACTTTTCATCTGATCTCATGCTTCAAAACGAGAGGATTTCAACTCTTGCTTAAAAAAAAAAACCAAAACAAATTCCTAGAAGGAAGCCTATGTGGCTTGTGCGTTATGTAGCTCACAAATGCCTCAGCGAAGTAAACCCCCCAGCAAAAAGCAGACATGATGCCAAAATTATTCCTAGCAGAGGCAAGAGGGGCCTGTAAGAAGTGAGCAGCAAAGGAAGGAACATATGGCAGCTGTAGGAAGGCTGATGAGTGTTTCTATAGCATTCAATTAGATGCCATTCTCTTCCCCTTTCTTTCAGCAACTTTCTGCAGCTCCTGGGGTGCTGCTGAAATAACCACTGCGTGTGAATTTGATGTGAAGGGCTGAGTAACCACCCAGGCCTGCAGGGCTTTAATCCCCCTGGGATGTAGCGTGCGGGTCCAATACAGTGACGGCGGGGCTGCTGCCCTCGCGTGGGCTCTGCCGTCCGGCAAGGGCAGAAAGAGGTGACTTGATGCCAGAGGAGTCAGAAATCAACCCCTTCTCTGCTTCTAATTAGCAACAACTCATTAAAATGGCTTTACGAGAGTTCTTTTAGAGCATTGGCTGAAGGGCCCCAGCCCTTGGCAGCTTTTTGGTACGCAAGGTGCTACGTGAAAATTCAAGCGAGCGTTAACCTACAGCAGAACCTGTCCCCACGCCATGGCAGCCGCCACATGGCAGCACGGAGAGTCCCACCGCGCTCGCATGGAAAGGTTTCTCATCTCTTTTTTAGATGGGGGGAATGAGACATACACAAGTTGATGCACGAGTCCAGTAGCGGGCTCGGGGGTCTTCGTGCTACTCCTGAGAAGCCTTCAAAGCCTGTGGTGTGAGCACTGTGGCCATCCAGCATGGGACCGTGCTGCTGCCATGAGCAGCCCTGCACGCAGACCCCAGCCGAGCAGGTACCTGGCTCCCATCAGCATCTGGTGGGATGCTCCTGACCTAGAGGATGTTCTCAGAGCACAGGGTAGCAGATGCCTGTTCCCTCTTCTCTGATGCATAAAGCCTGGGCAGCCTGGGAACGATGCTGATTTAAAAGGAATAATAAAAGCCGAAAGAAATGCACAGTATGAGCAGAAGCGAAGTCACTTCCGTGTTTTGCTTGCTCTTGCCAAAGAAATGAGTAGCTGGAAATATTCAGCCTGGAAACGACTGGGCTGGCTGGAGGACCCAGATGACAAGCTGAACTGCTCCTGCAAACAAGCCAAACTGGGAACAAAGCAGAAGTCTTGCTCTTATGAAATTAAGGCACCAGGTGACAACCTTGGTTTTCCTTTCTGTCACAAACCCTCTTGTTCCTGAGCCAGACTGGCTCCTAAGATCATTTATTTTCCTTCTCCTTGGCTTATGCTAACATGTGACTGGGGAGGAAACCTCAATTCCAAAGAGCAATATAGATACGAAGCTGGGAGGGTGGGAAAGATGCAGACCAAGAGCCACTCCATCAGCAGGGCCAAACAACACCTGATGGAAACAGCAAGGTCTGTTCCTCACCACGTGGCCCACCAAGACCCAGAAAGGCTTCACATCAGGTGATGCTGGAGCACTCATGAGGGAAACAGCATCGATCATTCTCTGCTCTTTGCTCCCCTTTGTAAATTTTTTTTTGTTAAATAAGACATTACTCTCCTAGGTGGGCTGTTTTCTCTGCATAGCAAAGCCATTGGTTTTTGTGGAAATCCTTCCCCCCTTGTAATGTCCTCTACTATCCTTTCATAGGACAAGGGGCAATGGTTGTAAACTAAAAGTGGGTAGATTCAGCCTAGGTATAAGGAAGAATTTTTTTACAGTGATGGTAGTGAAACACTGGCACAGGTTGCCCAGAGAGGTGTAAGATGCCCCATCCCTGGAAACATTCAAGGTCAGGTTGGATGGGGCTTGGACTGGTTGAAGATGTCCCTGCTCACTGCAAGGGGGTTGGACTAGGTGGCCTTTAAAGGTCCCTTCCAACCCAAAACATTCTATGATGTTAGGCTGTGGGGAGACCTTATCACCCTCTACACCTGCCTGACAGGAGGCTGTAGCGAGGTGGAGGTTGGGCTCTGCTCCCTGGTAACGGGCGATGGGACGAAGGGAAATGGCCTCAAGTTGTGTCAGGGCAGGTTTAGGTTGAACATTAGGAAAAATTTTTTCAGTGAAAGGGTTGTCAGGCTCTGGAAGGGGCTGCCCAGGGAAGGGGTCGAGTACCCATCCCTGGAGGTATTTAACAGCCGAGCAGACAAGGTGCTTAGGGCCAGGGTTTGGGGGTGGGATGGCAGGGTTAGGGGAACGGCTGGGCTTGATCTTAAAGGTCTTTTCCAACCTAAATGATTCTATGATTTTATGTTCTTTCCCTCCCTTCATATTCTTCACAGCTGTGGTCCCCTCCTCATCCATCTCGTGCTCTTCTCCTTTCTTGTTGGGTATGAGAAGCCACAGACAGATTTCCCAATGAAATATTTTCAGCTGTTTCTTCACATTCCTTCCATGCTTTCCTGGGAGCGTAGAAACAGGAATTGTCCAATTTACTTCCCCTTTGCATTCCTAACAAAAAAACCTAATGCCAAATTCCCTCCTCCTTGCCAAGGAAGAGGTTTACTCCAGTTATGGGGGATGCTATCAGTCTTACGGGGGGAATTACAGCTGCTGAGATACTTACCTGCCTTTGCTCTTTGCCACCACTTCCCCCCATCACCCAGATTGCAAATACCACGTCAGTAGGTGGGAGGCAGAAGTAACTGGGAAAGCCCAAACTCCATTTAGAAGAAAAAGAATAAATCCAGGACAGATCTTCCCAAGCATGAACTGAACATGGAGACACCAGAGGAGTCATCAGGTGGACAACAGGCTAATTTGGAGAGGAAGCAGTGACGGCAATTATCAGCTAGAACTCACTCCAGAGCAGGAGTTGTTCAGCTTTTGTGTTCTTTGAGCAAAGAGGGTGCTGCCATTCCTGGGTAAGATGGGGGTAATGGCGAAGGTGATCTCCTGGAGGGATGGTTGGAGTGGGTGGAAGAGCAAGTGACGCTGTGCAGCCCCAGAGAGGAGCCCTTGAGACACCTGGGCCGGACTGGGATGAAACCCCCTCATTTCTGGGCTTAACAAGAACATGGAAAGGACAAGTAAAGTAGCCCAGGGAAATGCCAGGTAGCAGAAAGGTTGTTGCTTTAGATCATCCTTGGTGTCTGACACGCCGTTTTTCTCTTTCTAGGAGGCCAAAATGGTCTGCTGCATTTTATTGCAGTGACCTTGTCCATGCAGTGGGAAATATCAGAGCTTCTCTTGGGGAAAAAAATAGCGTGTGCTACTGTTGACAGGAGCACAGGGATAGTTTCTACATTCCCTCCAGGCAGGGAAGGGGAAACAACGTCATCTTGTGGGCCAGCCCAGCTCAGGCCCTGCAGACTCCCCAGTTCCCAATTGCAGCCCAGTTCCAGCCCAGTTTAGCCTGGTAGCTGGAAACGGGGAAGGAAGCGGATGGCCAGACTGCTGCAGCCACATCGGCCAGGTCCTCACCCGCACACCCGCTTGGAGCTGCTGGCGATCCTCAGGGAACAAGATTGGCCAACCTGGAGACCCTTCCCACCCCTGCCTGGCAAAGAGCAGCTTCCACAAGCCCATCTCTCGCCAACATTGAGCAACCCCCCCCCGCTATCAGCAATACAGATCTCCTGGTTAAGTCACCATCCCCATTCCCACCAAGGATCACCACCCCATTCCCACCAAGGATCATCGCACCGCTACGGGGATCCAAGCCCCCAGGGCAGGTATTTGTAGCAGCAGCTGGGGGGGAGAGACAGGCGAATACAGATGGATGGCTTCAGAACCTGAACTTAAAAATTCACCGAGCTCTAGGATTGAAACTGGCAGTATTATTTTTTTAAAGGGCATCACTAACTGCCTTTTTTTTCTTTTTTTTTTTTTCACCTGACTTTTATAACTCAGTTTTTAATTGCTTGTTGGGAAAATATCTTTCGGTGCCAAACCCAAAAGTGTAGGCAGCCCTGTGAGAGCTGAAGCACAGAACGTGAAAAGGGTTCAGCTTCTCCGTAGTGCTCCAAGAACACTAACCAGGGTGCAGCCCCCCGCTTTCCACAACCCTATGGCCATTCTGCAGCACAAGACAGCCAGAGCCTAGAAGTAAACTGGTTTCTGGATTTGTCTTACTATGTTTGAGCCAGGTAGCGAAGCTCCTGTAAATATAAACCTCAAGAGGGGAGAAGTGCCCTCTGAAGTGCCTCTTCCTCCGTTAAATATAGAGGGAGCCTAAACTACTTTACTTTTACACCAAAATAAACCCCTTACATTCACCCAGAGAGAGGGGAGATGCTTGTCCCCGTGTCAACGCTGCCAGTTATCGATGTGCAATGCAGTCAGGCAAGAGGGGCAAAACGATTCCCCCAAGTGCAGCGAGTCCCATTTGTTATCCCAAATCCCATTTGTCATCCCAGCACAGGCTGCAATTCTTCTCCTCGGTTTATGCAGGTGAAAGATTTATTTTGCAAGGTCGCCAGCCTTCCTCACAAACTCCACCAGTACGTTGTCTGAACAAGAAGGATCAACCAAAATTCCACGTTTCACCAAGAATGTGAAGAATACCATCTCTGCAATAGCCGTTCAAGTTCAGTAATGCGTAATCATCCCTTTTCTTACACTAGTAAGGATCTTCTTTCCTTCTCCCTCCCACTACCAGACGACAAGAGATAAGGTGAAAGAAGTATAAATCGAACGCTCAGAATTTAACTCCACTGATTTCAGTAGTCATTCCTGACAAAGAAAATTGAGGGAAAAAACACACTCCACGTGATTTGCTCTACCTTTGAAACGCAAGCAGCATCAACGCAGTCATAGCACTCAACGCCGCCACACCAGTGACAGTCCTCGTCTCATGTTCCCCAAACACTCGGAGCACGAAAAACCATCTAGCGACCACTCTGGTCCTGCCGGCAGCACAGAGGTGGTCCTGGAAGAGGGGACTGGAGCCACCTGAAAAGCTGGGTGCCAAGTTCAGCCCAGCAGCCAGGGTCCCTCTACAGCCAACATGAAAAATACCCATGGGAAGCTTTCTCCATTCATTCAAGGGGACCCATTATAAAGGGTCAGGACACTGAGCCACAGATGCACATACAGTTGCTGACCCAAAGTCAAGCTCTTTGGAGAGCCCAGCCCTAAGGACAGCATGTGAACTCCTAGCCAGCTTTGCTCAAAGAGCGGCTGCCGAGCTAGGAGCAATGACGTTGCACGCACACACAGTCAACAGATCCTACCTTTACAAGCGCTTCTTACCTAAACGGCATGACCAGACAAGCTACAAGGAAATCTGCCATGGCTAAGGACATGATAAACATATAGGTGACGGTGCGCAGCCTCTTTTCCACCACCGGGCAGATGAAGACAACCGTATTTCCCAGGAGCGTGGTCAAGTCAATGAGGGTTAGTATCAGCCCAATGGCCACCTCCTGGAGGCCGATCCCTGCCCAGTTGCCACCTCCTTTCACAAAGGAGGAGAAGTTAGAGAACCAAGATTCATTTTTATCCATCAGCATCTTTCCACTGTTAAAATCTGAAAGAGAGGAAAGGGGGAAAAAAATAAATAAGGACTTTAATGCGTGACTTGTGGGTCTATGAAAGGAAGCACAGAAATAGTATTTATGCTTCATTTACTTCAAGAAAAATTCACGCACCCTGCTGTGTCTGAGCCATCACTGTCCCATGGTTATCAGTCCCTTAGAAGTGTCTGAAATCCTGAGGGTGAGGATAAATACACAGTGCTGGCTAAAGTCCTGCATGGCAATTTAATGCCCTCCTGTGAACGAAAATGCATCATCAGGTGAAGTGTGATATCAAAAAAAAAAAAATAAAGAAAAGCATTGAGAGCAGAGAGAGGACAAGCAAGCAACCAAAATCCAAAATTAAAGCAGCTCTGCTAAATCCCACTGAACAACATGCCATGTCCACAAAATATGGGGGTTGAAACTGGGTGATCTTTAAGGTCCCTTCCAACCCAAACCATTCTATGATTCTCTATTCTCATTGCTACCTTTGCCACCCACAGCCCGGGTGAGACTGCTTGCCTCAGGCTGGCTGCTTTCATGACCCCACTATTCTGTCCATCCTCTGCCCTGGGTTCTCCTGGTACTTTTTTAGGCTCTGAAGCTAAGCGCTTTTTACTGTCATGGTGGGCAGCTCCCTCCTACAGTCCGAATGGCCACGCAGAGCTGCCAGCAGCCACACAGGGAGCTGAAGGCAAGCAGGCGAGCAATTGAGGCATCTCAGGTGCAGCAGTTACCCGAGACTCGTGTCCCCTTCTGCGCCCGGCTGGGAGGGGATGCTCCCAGCTCTGTAACGGGGGGCTTTTCAGTCGAGGAAATTCACATGCTTGCATCCACAGCTTGGTGGACAAAGTCCCAGACTTTGACCGAGTGGTGTCACAGGCACCTGGGAAGGTGGGAATAATGCACTGCAGGAATCCCAGCAGCTCAAAATTCACTGGTGCGGCTAATGGGAACACAAAGACAAAACCCGTGGGGAAAGAAAATTATAGAAATATTACCAGACATCAAATTGTTAGATTCGAATACCGCCACTTCTCCTGCGACTGGGCTCTGCTTCCACAGCACCCCCAGGTCAATCCCACATCTCCAGGGCATCACTACAGAGTGCAGCATGAGAATGGGTCAGGGTAAATATCCATGTAGTCCAATGTGCCTTATCCCACAGTGGCCAAACTTTACCTTAGGGGGATTATAAGAACAAGGCAGCAAGCAGCAAAATTTTCCTGATGTCTGTTTTTCCTTCCAGCGGCCTATGGTCCAGAATTACCTCTAAAGATGGTTTCAAGGACTCTTAAATCATGAAGTTGTCCTGCTTCCCCTTTGGCTCATGAAAATTTTAGCATCCATGACTTCCTATATCAACAACTTCCCCAGCTCAGCTGTGTCCCATGCAAAGAAACACCTCTTTTAGGTTGTTTTGAGCCTACCACCAGCTAGGTTCACTTGACGCCCTCTGGTCCTTGTACTGGAAGAGACATCAGGCAACAACCCTCATCGACTCTTTCAACACCACGGGTGGGCTCTTTAATCCCCCAGCCCCTCATCGTCTCTTGGTCGGGATGAGGAGCCTTTGCCAACTTGCTCATTCATTTTGCAGAAGCAGCTGAGGACTCCTGGCCACCCCTCCTGCTCTCCTGAGAGGGACCAAAACCGCAGACAATTTCCAAGAGGTAAATGCACTGTGGATTTATGTAAGGGCATAATGACGGTCTCTGTTTTGTCCTGCTTCTCTCTCATAATGATCCCTAATGCGGTTTGCTGCTTTTGATTGGCACTTAGCACCGAGCTGACCTTTCCACGGGGCTGCCTATCGCCATCCAAAGATCTCAGTCCTGAGCAGCAACAGTCAGCTCAGAGCCTGCTGCTTTAGATAGGAAAATAGGGTGGAATGAGGAAATTAGGTTCTCTCCATCTTCCCCAACCTCCATCACTTCACAGCGGAATTTCTTCTTCCATTTTAATGCTCACTGAGCCTGATAAAAGCTTCTCTGCAATGCTTTAAGTCAGGCCTTAGCCTTCATGCCCTGATTAAGCTTTGTTTCACCTGCAAAATACCACCACTTCACGGTCCACAATTTTTCCAGTTATTTATTGAACACCACATATCTCAGCCCCTATCGCTGTAAAGAGCTTTGCTGACCACCCTTCCCCACGGTAACTCACCGCCCACTTCCCGGCCGCATTCCACTTTTTAGACAAGTATTTGTTCAAACAAAGAACTTCCTTCTTACCCCAGGACTATCAAGTTTCCTTAAAAGCCCCCACCATGAGGGACCATATCGAAAACCTTTCAGAAGTCCAAGTGGACTACACCAAGTAGGTGGTTCTCACCCACAGACGTGCTGGCTTCTTCCACGCGCTCCCGTGTGACTGGGAGGCTGGGCTGCCTTTTGCAGAGCAACGCCGACCTTCCCCTTGGGTGTAATTGTGTGTTACTGCACCCATTCATCCTTCCAAATTCTCAGCTCCCTCCCCTGGCTTCTATTTACATGATGGATTTAGTGGTTTCCTGTCTTTCAAGTTAAAAAAATAATAATAAAAAAACCCTAAAAATCATGAAATAACTAAAGCAGTCTAGAAAAAATTAAGAAGGAAAGCTCCTCCCCTGCCCCTCCCCACCAGCGCTGGGACTTAACTGAGACCTGGAGCTCTCCTAGGAGCTCCTCCAGCGCTGAGAGCAAGCAGGCTTGTTGGACATTGAGCTCTGTCTAACAGGGTGTCTTAGGTACATCAGTCTTGATGAAAATGTTCCTTGGACAACACTTCACATCCTGGTAACGCCCCGTAAAAATAAAATAAAAAAATCCTGTTGCCAGCTCTCACGTTATTGACAGGCAAGAGGATACCCCGTGCCGTTCCTTCTGACCACCCCACTGAGGAGGTCATCAAACTGGACGAGCTACGGAACAGTTTGATTTCAATGCAACCATGCTTCCTGGCAGAAAAACTGTTCAGCCCATTCTCCTCCCTGCGTGGTAGGCACAGGCGGCAGAGTGACCGCCTGGCCAGCCAAGCCACAGAACCTGACATGGTCCACGTCCATCTTCCAGCTCATCTGGTCATCTGCCACCTCCCATACCTGCTGGGAGATGCTGGTGTCCTCCCACCTCCAGGACCTCTGCAAGGTCTGGCAACAGCCCTCTGATTTCCACCTTGAGTTGACCCCTAACCAGTTTAAGCACGTTAACACCACCCAGTCAGCCCCACATGCTCCCAGAAGAGCATGCAGCATTAAGATAGGCTCCCAAGACATGAACAGCAAAAATCAGGTTTAATGAAAAAACAGTGGTTTAAAAAAAAAAAAATCGTCAAATCTTAAGGTTTAAAAAATCAGGTCTTCAGGTTTAAATGTCAAAATGTTGGTCTGTGGCCTGGAATAATCATGGATGAGAAGTCTGGATTCGTTATTTGGGGTTTTTTAGATGCAAGACTGAAAGAAGATGGTTCACATCTTCCGTCTCCTGCAAACAGCGACTGTGCTCGCAGGGTTGTTCAGTGTGCATCAGTGTTGGCACAACTCTAATTCAAGCAGATCATTACTCACGCAGCGTTGCTCCGGTACTGATCTGTGAACACACAGCACACTCCAACTTTAAGTAGAATTAGGACACGGCTATTAAGAGTTCATCTTTGCCAGCTCTCTTGCTACTTGAGCGCCACCTTAGGCACCAGCCTGGGCTAGAAGGTCTTCTCAAGTGAAAAATGAACAGCAGGCTGCTGAAGGCAGGAGACATCCAGGAGCACGGCACAACGATGCACAAATACAGGAGACAAATGTGCCCATGCTCACACGACGTTAGAGAAACGCTCTCTTGTTCGTACCATTTTTTTTTTGGTCAACACAAAGATGGGCTGAGGGGCTGGAAATGCGACTCCTCATTTGACATACAGGATGTCTCCGACAACAAAAAGAAGGGATGGTGGATCCTTGCAAGCATTGAAATTCAGGTTTGAACCCAGAACACTAATTCAGGGTCCAGACCTCAGAGTCCTGCTGCTCCCGGCTCTTTTCCAAGGATCGCCAGGCAGAGTCCCTGGAAGTTCATCCACAGTCCCTGTCACAGCCAAGCACCCAATGTCCTTGATGCCTCTCATCCTTTTTACCTCTGACTGGGCAGCCAGCAACTTGTTTCTTGCTGAGAAGTGCTACTCCTGAACCACCTAGGGAATTGTTAATACAGGAAAGCAGGGGGTGGTATAGACTTAACATCCCTGGGGAAATCTTTGGGACAAAGCTGGATGTGCCATCCTTCCAAGGGATGTACTTCCACAACTGAAATACCGGAGCTTTTCAATTCTCCTGTGAGCTGCAGCAGCTCATGGGGTTGGGCTTTCTCTAACATCAGGCTTTCAGCCTTTCCTGTAAGGAGCCACCTTAAATCCATGGGATAAATGCCCAATTATACCGTGATGTGTGCTCATCCCAGGTTTTCTGGGGATCTCAGATGCCTCCGGGTTTGTGTTGTTCTTATCTAGACATTATAGTTTTGCTTCCCTTCAAAAACCGATGGGCGAGATTCTGTTCTCAGTCTGCCCAGGAGAAGCGACTCCATCATTTCAGCAGTTTCCCTTTAATATACTGAAAGTTTGACCTAATTTATCCAGCAGACAGATCCCAAGCAAAAGGTTAATTTCATCACTAAATGGTATGCTTTGACGGCGGGGAAGGAAAAAAAAAAATAAGCTCTGCAATCTCAAGGCTGACTGCACTTCAAAATCTTAGAGGAATTACGAAAATTGGAAATGTATTTGCTGCCAGGCTCTGCTAAACCAAGTAGGAGCCAGCAGCATCTGGCAGCATCCAGCTGTACCTGCCCCAGGACTGCAAAATTTCCCTCCTCCCCTCTGCCTCCAGCCGAGACTGCAGGGGCTCAGTAATTTGTGGAAGAGAGCCTTGCTCGGTGGTGATAAAGGAGGGGGAACCTCCCTGGGGATGCTTGAGCCTGGAAAACATGCATTCAAGGTGGCCATGCAGCAAGGGAGCCTTTGCACTGACTTTTCCTTCTCTCCCTCTGCCTTCCTCCCATCCAACTTTCCCGTTTGAAGGGCAGCATTTCTCAGGGCACGAAGGGTTTCTTTCCACCCCCAGATCAGCGCAGAACAACTCCTGCAGCCTCTCCGACAGCTAACCAGCCCCAGGTCTGAAACCCAGCGGAGGCGAATACGCAATCCTTACCTTCAAAACCGACCGCTGGATGCAGCCGGGCGGCCTGAAGCAGCTCAGCGACACCACGATGCTTTTCCCAGCAGTGGGGGACGAAGGGCTCCCCGATCCCATCCCATGGAGCTGCTCCCAGCCTGACCATGCGTGGCCGATGGTTCCTGCCCCAGTGCAGGATGCCGAAACCTGCACCCATCAGGCAGCACAGCGGTTTGCCCCCCCGAGATCTGCCCCCGCCAGCAGAATTGCACACTCTTCCGCAGCAGGACCAAGCCCCATTGCAACCACTTCTCCGAGGGGCGCGGAGAGACTGAAGCGTGACCGCGAGCAGCAAAACTCAAGGCAAAGTTAAACCCGCGCTGCAAACGTAGGGGTGCCCATTGGCGTTAGGGGAGCGATTGAGGTGGGGTGCCAAACCCCAACCCCCGGGGTGGGCAGAAGGGGGTAAAGAAAACCCTAACCCCTGGGTTGCAAAAACACCAAGCCCTAGGGTGCAAACCCCCAGCCCTGGGGTGCAAAATCCCACCCAACGGGGGTCAAAAAACCCAACCCCTGGTGGGGCAAAACTCCTCGCTTCCCGGGCTGCAAAAACCCCCCAACCCCCGGGGGTGCAAATCCCCTCGGCTCCCCGGGGTGGAAAAACCCCCAGTCCCCGGGGGTGCAAATCCTCTCGGCTCCCCGGGCTGCAAAAACCCCAGCCCTCCCGGGAGGGTAAAACCCAAGGATGCTGGAGGGCTCAGCGCCCCCCCCCCCCGCACGCCCGGAGCAAGGGCAAGCGGCCCGGGGAGGGGCTGAAGGGTCCTGCCCGGGGGGGAGAAGGCAGTGTTTTGGGGGAAGGGGGTGTCCTTCGGGCGGGGGCACAGGACCTGCCCGGGGGTGGGGATGCCGGCGGCGGCACTTACCGGCAGCGGGGCGACCGGCAGCCGCCGGGAGCAGGGGGAGACGCCGGGGAGCCGGAGGGGGTGGCGGGGGGGGAGCCGCCCCTCTCCGCCCCGCTCCCAGCTGCGGGCGGTTCGTCCCGCCGTGCCCCGTGGCTTCCCGTGGAAACGGTGTTTTTTGGGTTTTTTGGTTTTTCTTTTTTCCTTTTCTGCCTTCCAACCGGCCCTTCCTAACGCACAACTGGGTAAAAATAACAAAAACCCCCAAATAACAGCAACAACAAAGACATCCAGCCGGATTGGCTTCCCTGCTGCTAAAAGCAACGGGGCGCTTTGTTCATAAACTAAGCCAAAACGCTAAAAAAAAAAATATCGTAGAATCACAGAATCGTTTAGGTTGGAAAAAGCCTTTAAGATCACCAAGCCCGACCGTTCCCCTACCCCTGCCATCCCACCCCCAAACCCTGTCCCTAAGCACCTCGTCTGCCCGGCTGTTAAATCCCCCGAGGGATGGGGACTCGACCCGTTCCCTGGGCAGCCCCTTCCAGCCCCTGACAGCCCTTTGGGGAAGGAATTGTTCCCCATGGCCAACCTCACCCTGCGCTGGCACAACTTGAGGCCATTTCCCCTCATCCCATCGCCCCTTCCCTGGGAGCAGAG